>JAQFZQ010000369.1:0-35716 GCA_034696005.1 Glomeris marginata | reverse complement strand
CCAATTGTCATGCCCATTTGCCTACCAGACCCATCTGAAGTGGATATTGAGGACCATCTTCAAGAGAAATCTACTGGAGTGGCAAGTGTAGTCTGTATAGTCATAGAACTGAACTTTCACTGAATGGGCTATAACAATATTCATCTAGGTGACTGGCTGGGGCATTGAAGGCAAGAATTTAAAAGCTTCAACGGTCCTCAAATACGCTAGGTTACCTATTGTTAGCAAGAGAAAGTGCGAGGATGGCTACGAAAAAGCTAAATCACCACTCACAATTACTACGAATATGTACTGTGCTGGATTTAGTCATGGTAAATAATTTAGACGTCATTCAATATATGGTGATTTACATTATTAAATGTGTGGATTACATTATCAGGCCAAATTGGCACATGCAGTGGAGACTCTGGTGGGCCAATGGTCTTTGAAACAGGGTATGGACCCAACCGTAAATACTTCCTTATGGGCTTGCTCTCATGGTCAAGTGTCAATGGATGTGCATTACCTGAACAATACTCGGGATTTACACTCGTCTACGAATTCCTCGACTGGATAAACAGCTATATTTAATGAGGTTTTCATTAGATTATTAAATGTATTCATTTGTATTGTACCAAGTCTTGCATCAAATACGAAATAAAAATTATGAAAGTAGCACTGTTGGCATTTATAACAGCTGTTATATACACCATATATGTTTCAATGTAATTGAATACTTTTTATACCGAGAACTTTATATCCATTGGAGTTAAATGAAAATAAATTATGAAATGCCATACAGTTCCAGGTTCATGCTGTATACGTATGCAGCAGGGGTTTTTTGTTATCGAAATTATGACTTCATTTTCACCAAGAACCGGAACTGAATACGGATTTCCCTTCAATGCCGCGCAAGGAAAGAAAACATTTCCAATTAAAAAAAGAAAGAAAAAAAAAAGCAAAGGGGTTTTTTGCTAACCGGTTTGCACAACACAAGCTGAAATAAAAGGAGAAAAAATACACTTCTAGGATTCAATCACAAGCAAAGCAAGTATAGTACAAGCTGCCATGGCCAATTTCAATGTGCTGATCATAAGTAAGACCTTAGCCGAACATTTAAGTAAGAAATCTTTGTTATGTCATGCATTTCATATTTTATAGTGGGATTTGTTGCCACACTGACAAATGCACGCAGTTTTAACATGAACCTTTGCGATGATAAGATTTTTAACTGCCAATGTGGAGTTCCAGGATATTCATTTCCAATTGCAGTACAACAGTAAGTCATCACATTCTCGTATATTTTTATAAAACAGAATTAAATCAAATTCCTACTTTCCTAACATAGCCCCATTATTTCTATATATGGGAATTGGGAATATCATAAAACTTGTAATTTGTTTGCATTGTGAAGGTGCAGTGCCTTCTACAGATGGAAACCTCAATGTCGCCCATGCAACAGTGAAATAGATTCCTTGGTTTGTAGCAATTACATAAACTGTTTGGATTGTGAGCACGGTAAATGTTCCCAGTGTCCGAGAGGCAAATACGGCTTATGGTGCACAGGAGGTACGTACATTGACAAAATAATGAACTACATTCTAAATGATAATAATGTGGAATATAATGAACTTACCTTAACTTGCAGTATGTCAGTGCCAGAATAATGCAGAGTGTCGAAAAACTGATGGCAGATGCATTTGCGAGCCGGGCTTCGAAGGGGTGCACTGCGAAAGATCCGTCCCACGTCAGTTGGAATGACCGCGGATGACCAAATAACCACTCCACAGCACGTAAACTTCTAGTCTTCTTGTAAATTTTCAGCCACAACCACCACGGCCGCAACCACCACGGCCACAACCTCCACGGCCACAACCTCCACGGCCACAGCTATCACATGTCCAGTACCTGAACCGATCGAAAATGGCGACCTGGAAGTGAGGAATGGGAATTACGAAGAGCCGCAGTTTGGCACTCGCATCAAGTATTCTTGCCACTCCAATTACATTATTGTTGGCACTGTGTTAAGCAGATGCACCCAACGAGGTAATTGGTCAGCACCACCTCCTTCCTGCGTCAATGCTTTAAATCTTACTAGTCTTTTTGATTTATTCAATGTATAATCTGGTTCCATTGAATTTCTTTACTGAACACAACTGCTGGAATTGAACACTTTATTTTGTATTAGCAAAGATTTATTGACTGTATTGTCCAGAAATTCGTATTGAATAAGAATAAATAATTACCCCATGGAAAGGCAAAGAAGGAAATTTGCTTTACAATAACTTGCATATGTTTTTGTATTCAAAGTGCTAATCATATTTTTAAATGCGCATTAGCAAATCTGAGAAATTAATAAATCAGTTCTATACAAATTGAACTGACTGGAGATGCATTAATATTTATAAAACTCTAAAATCCACAATCTCAGAAATTAAAGTTTTTTTTTACATCCAACACCAAAAACAGACAGTAAACCACTTTATGTCACTACTGAAACATCATTAAAAGATGCATACCTCGTGCGACGTACATGCCAGGAAATTATTGAGCTGTTACTAATGGTCTCCATAGCAACCACTACTTTCCCAGTGTCCAGTACAGTCGACCATGTGGGTGCTGCCTAGTTACGCACATAATAAACAGCGTGTTCAGTGTTGATTACAATGTGTTGTTGTACATCACCTAATTAGCGAACATACCGTGAAATGTTCCCATGAATGGGGAACAACACTGCGAGGTCCAAACGTTCAGAGGATGACGGTGATGTCATAGCCCACCGTAGGAATTCCGGCAAGGTCCTACCTGCGGGCGAAACAAACCATCTGCAACATAATTTGCCTGGGTTCATACCATCAGCAACCAACAGCCGCAGGAGCACACCTCACAATCCAGAGACGCAAGAATCCATCCGAGATGTCGCCAACAACAGTCCCTTGAAGACCGTATTTTGCAGTACACCCGTGTGGCCGCATTTCCTTCCTCCGGTGGACGAGCTCTTCGGGAAAGAAGAAGCAATTGAGGAGAAAAATGAGGTAGCTAAAAAAGTGATTCCCAATTCACCTCTGGCATCACCTAATCTTCAAGAGCACATCAGAGAGATCAGGAGCATAGTCAGTATGGATTCGGACCGCGGCGATGACATACGGGAAACGCGAAGTAGGGGAAAGTCATCCGGACAGGTGTCTAAATCAGCTGTTGAGAGAAGGTCATCTGATCAAGGTATGAACTAAGCATTAATTATAACAATCACAACACAAGAAGTAATTTAAAGCATTTATAGAAGATGTACTTCCCTCGATGCCGCAGCGAGCCGCGGTGTCCGAAAGGATTCTGTCGGTCCACATGCGAGAGGAGTTAGAAAGGCCAAGAGCACCTCAAATGCCTCCTGCAAATCGTCGCAGAAGTAGTTTGAGGTCTGGGATATACTCTAATCGCATCCACAACAGCAACAGCACCAATAACAACTTGCGCGACAGTCAGAGTCAAAGTAAAAAAGATGACGATGATTGGAACTATCAAAAGGTATTTATAACATTTCAAAACCTCAATCAACAGTTACAAGTTGAATCTTTGATTCTTTCAGCCCAATATTGAAGGCTTCGATATCAATAAATTTAAAGAAGTGAATGGCCAGCAACAGGTAAGTAATTTGTCCACATCATAAAATTAAATCTGGACATAAATTGTAAAAAGTGCATTTTCAGGGTATAACATATACACTAAAATCTATGGCTTCTAAACAAGAACAGTGTTTCAACACTACAGTGTCTCTTTGATCATTAAAATTAATGACACAACAGCCCTGACACAAACACAAACTCTCCATTCATTATTAATGCATGCCCCATTTGGAGCACATGCATGCATGCACAAACGACATTTTGGAAATCCCCCAAAAAGGCACAACATAAAAAGAATCCCAAAGTAACAAATCATTGTCAATAAGCCGTGACCCATTTTGGCATACATACAGAATAATCAATACTTAATGCCCATTTTTTGCAGACCATGACAAAAGGGCACAATCATGGTAAGTGTGTTACTATTACATTGTGTCCCACTCACTTCATAAACTTAATTCATTTTTAAATCAAATAACAGATTTTGGCAGCCCAGTGCGAAGGACACCAGATGTGGACATTGATTCTCCGCTCAACAGAAAACCATTAGTCAATGGGTTCGTTTCCATTGTTGAAATAATGTAAAAATTACGTTTCCATACAATGTGTTATATTGGTTTCAGATTCTTCAAGACCAGAAGTAACAGTAACAGCACACCTGTCAATCCACTTTCGTATGATATCACCGAGGAAGAGTTAATAGCAAGCATTGAAAAAGAATTTGATATATAATATTTTTATTATTGTCAAGAGTGGATGAGACTATCATAAAATGTTTTGAAAGTCAGTTTATATAGTTAAAAAGTATATTCCAATGAACATTTATAACCGTTATAAACAGAAAATTAAAAAGTTAGTTATATGTATCAATATTGCTGAAATTAATTTTGAAAGACTTTTATTAATGTTATTCATGCAGGATCATGATGAACTTTCCAAGAAAATACAAATCTTCATAACGAGATAAAAGTTTACTATTAAAGACAAATACAGCACATTAAAACAAGTTCCTTGTTATTAAATTGCAATTAATGTATTGTATTGTCATGCACACATCGTCATGATTATCCCGCAATTTACTTTTACTTGCAACAAGAATCTATAATGTTATTATATATTACCTTAAAACCTGTATTACCGAATAGAAATAAACATGTTAATAAAAGTTAACATTTACCTGTGTCCATTTATAAATTTAAAAACAGTAATTTGGAATTGTTACAGAAAACAATTTACAGCTGGCCTTCATACTTATCTCGGGACCGATTTCGATGAGTGGTACATCCAAATGTTGTTGCAGAGAAGTCATCAATGAGATACGAATACCGTAGTAATTGGCACTCTGAACAAGACCGTCACCACCTGAAAATTGTTAAAAATCTGCTGTTAACAAAACACAACTCAAAGCTTCTACAAAACAGCTGTTAAGGCAATAATAATATTCACCCATTCCTTCTTTTACAACCACCAGCTTTAAATAGGCCACAGATGCACTTTGTATTCTATACCATACAGATTGCGTCCATCAACTTCCTCTGCAATATTGTGCAAACAGTTAAAATTGCATTATCAATTAGGCAACATCAAAATAACAAATAGAAAGTAAACTATACACAATTTCAATTTATTTACAGACTACAATTTCAGTTTACATTTCCTGGGGATTAATAGGCAAGCTGTTGGTTCGGATCCTATACAAAGGCCTACAAAATAAAAGTCGGTATATATTAGCAAGAGTTGTGAAGCAAATAATAATATTTTCATTAACCCATAACAGGTGTAGCATATACTCTCTAAATAGCATTGCCAACAATCATGAAAAAATATTATGCATTTGCTATATTCTCACACTTCAATACAGTAACTCATCCTCTTTAAAATTAAAGTCGATATTAACAGAATGTGACAGAAACAAGAATTTATCCAGGATATTAACACAAGAAAGCTCCAGTACATGCCGAGACATACTCACAGAAATAACATTACAAACTTAATTGTAAGCAATGTGTTTACGGGAAATCACCCGATGGCTTCGAGTAAAAAGCATTTATGTATAGGTGTACTTACTTTACGGATACAGCGTACCATGAAATTCCACAAGAATTCACATCGGTTATTAACAACATATTACCAACTCCTCCATTTTATCCTTGTTTGCAATGAGAGAAATTGCGAGCAACAAAGCTATCCACTGCAAAAATTACCCTTGTAATATCACACGTCATGGCAACTTAAATGCCACATCGATCTTCAAAGAAGCCAAGAAGTGGAATACGCAACGAGACAGCAATTTCATTTTAGTAAAATCAAGAGCAGTTACGCCATATTACCCATTAGTCAACAGCTGACTATAAACAGGCGAGTGAAATTTTGGTTAAAGACGGTGAGGCAAATGGACACCGTGAGCACGTTTCTCAGACATGTTTCATAGTGTGCGTGATCCAAAGAGGCAAATATATTTTATATTAACATCAGTTATATCAGTGTTCTTCGCCGTTCAGCTCTTCGAAAGAAGAACCGTTGCTTTCCTCGGCACTCGATGAACCGCCGTTCGTGGCGGAGGACTCTTTGGGCTGCGAGACATCCTCCGCTGCTTCGTTCGGCGCGCCTAAGAGGTCAGTCTCTACCAAAGAGTGGCCAAGGGACAGTTCCCCTGCTCCTCTAAGTAACTCGGTACTCTCGTCCCCGATTTCTTCTACCACCGGACTTCCTTCCCGGCTCTCGTGGCTTCCGTCTTCATCGCTCTGATCGTCTTTCGACTTCAAGGGCAACAAATGTTCAAACCAAATTTGCCGATGCAAGTCAAACAGAAATAGCTGACAAACAGCACTCGTAATGCTCCCAATTTTTTGCCATTTCATATTTTTACAAGTTGGTGGCAATACCAAATTTTATTGCTAATTTCAACCTTGTTTCAACTGTGCAAAGATTCATTTGGGTTAAAATACGAGTGCTATATGGCAGCAACTTTATTTTGCAAACATCTCATGCGTTTTACGATGCAATAAAGCCAAAACCTTCAACAACTTACAGCGTCAATGAATGCAAACAAAGCGAGTAATTCTTCCAGTTAAAAAGCAGAATGTCTACCATTTTGCAACCAGCCCTAAACACAGTACCCAGCAAACCAACACCAACACAACAGTTTTACAAGCAAACAATATCATTATTGCTCACCTCAGGGACGTAAAAATCGTCTTGCTGCGATAAAGGTGCAACAAAATGTATGATGTCCTCATCGTACAATTCAATGAACGGATGTGCGAACAATTTCTTCTCCTGAAATGAGGAACAAAATGATGCGCATCAGGGAAATGTACAGTGCAATAAATAAAATCATCATGTGGATGGAAAATGGTTTTCTTACGCTGACGTATTCGGTTAACTTGGGGTATACTTTGGCAACAGCCAAATATATGGACACCGAGTTCTTGAATGGAAATGTTGTAGTGACAGCATGGCTGATTGCGGGGAAAGTAATCAACTTGTAGCCATTTTCAGTAAGAACTTTCTCATTTGGGTCATCGGAGTCTGGTTGAGGACCTCCTGGATGCAAGACCACACCAACAGCGTACCTCAGATCCGAAGGAGCAACCTGACAAAGTACAAAAACATACATTTTGTTACATATTTTCCACTGTATGTACAATTTGCACATTTCAAATGTAAACAGCAAGTCAATAGTAATTCACAATTAAATTTAAGACAAAGTTACACTTGGAAAATAATGTTGACAGCAATGTAAAATCACAAATGGCGAAAATATGAACAAGGTTATTTACCGGATGTACCTATGTATTTAAACCTTTAAACTTGTTGACAAATAAGAACTGAGTTCAGGGTTCATTAGTGAATCATTATTAAAAGTATCTAGTTACTTGTAATTCACACTGTAATGTAAAGACTAATAATAATAGGATACAGGAAGTGGAACCTGTGCACATGCACACAAAATGCACTGGATAGCAAACAAGTGGCCTTATATAACAAGTTATTCCTGTTTTTAAATGGAAAATGAACAATGTTTAAAGTCATCATAAAAATACATCCAACTTTCCATGTATAAAATGAGAATAATGTAATCAATTTTGGCTCCAAGAATATAATAACATGGTGTGGTCTTGATGTCAGACAATGGCAATTGTTATGCTTGTTGCATAACATTACTCGGCTAATTTTGGCAAGCAAAATAATTTTGTGCAACTTTCTTGCCAACAAAAACAATTTGCACAATACTCGATGACGTCATCCGTAGTCAAATCAACATCACGCGTAGGAATCTAGCGGCTCGTTCTTGTACATGCAACTTTCATGCTTATTGTTGGAAATTATCCAAATAAAATCCCAAACTAGAACCCATCTGCAATAGATATCCTCCTTCACACAACATACTAAATCACGTGACGTAATTGATTCAAAAGAAACCATTCTGCGCAATAAAGTTGAAATTCCAGATTTAAGACAGGAAAGACTCAACTTCGTATTCCCAACAACATATTCCATAATGTAATTCAACATTTGGAGGGGATGCCATCTGGAAATTACAAACTTTCGCACTAGAACTGTGAATATATGGATGTAAAAATATGGGCGTCAAAATATTCGAACAAATGTTCATTTCAGTCGCAATTTATAACTTACTTGTTGCGGATCATCATAATAAAGCCCTATGCACTGTAATTCAGGCGTTAGAGTGTGAGCTTCGGTAAACAATTCGCCAGCATTTCGGTAAGGACCTCTGGCAAATTTATAAGCGACGGACATTTCGCCAAAAGGGGGTTTGCCAGCTCCAACATCGATTGATGCAAACAGACCCGAATAGACGAGAAGAGCAAAAACCGTCAAAAACAATGTGACTAACACCACTAGGATCCAAAACAAAAGCGTAAAGTCCATATCCATCGTGCCAGTTAGTGTTTACGATTGATATTTCGCTTGGTTTTTTAACGTGACGCACTAATTCCGAATCAAACCGCGGCCATGTTGGCTCCCAGAGGACTTTGCGCGCAGCCCTACGTCATCAGTGCGTCATCGCTCCGTGACGTCACCATTGTGTATGTAGTCTCAAATTTGTGACAAATACGCAACTAATATTTCATTTCGTTAAATATTAATTCTACATATCATAACTCCATTGAACAATTAATGTCTTCAGCGAAATATGTATATTGGGGCAAGGAGTTCGTTGCGCCTTGGTTTTTCGAAATTTTTCAGGGTGATCGAGATCTCTTGATTGGCAATCCGTACATGAGATGGCGCTGCAAGTCGCTCAATTTGTAAAATAATTTGTCCTCCTTTGTTCACAAGCGAATGCCATGCAAAAATTGAATACTTTTTTGAATTTTGAATGTCTTCAAGGTCTTCAAATCAATGTGTGAATAAAGTTTTCGGCTGAAGATTTGTTCCTTCATATTTTGTTCTTTGCAAATGCATTAATTTTGGAAATATACTACTGCATTTAGATTCGCCAATATTCAGCTCTTATAAATCTTAAAATACCATGAAAAATCCATGCTACTGTGCATGCATAAAACAGTAGCATTGACACAAAATTCAATTCTCTAAAATATCTGTATATACCGGTGTGGCTTTTGATGTTGGGTAAAACTATTTTGCATGAAATTTCCTTCATACAGTAACTAGATAAAAATGGCTATATACGAAGCTGCACATGCATTGTATAAATATCATAATGTTCTATTTTACACAATTACGATGCATTCATACATTGAGATATATAAGCCTTGTATTGTACATATATTTTGAAAGTCAACGGCCGCCATTTTGTAAAATGGCTGACGTTTTGGTGCCAATGAAAATGCAAGATATTAAAACATCGGAAAAATACATATAAAAATGAAATTAAAAATAACTGAGAAATATTTTAAAACTGCTCTCTGCTAATGTACTCATTATTCCGGTTTAAACTATTGATTTCATAGGAACATGATTTTTTTTTAAACAAAACCTGTGACGTCATCACGCATCACACCCAAAACTTTCAAAGCACGACTTTCAGAGAATATATTATTCCATCAATGTGTCCCAAGATATACGAACATTGAATTCATATCACGTATACCTTTTCGGAAAATAAGCAAATTGCTCAGCTTTGCCATAGGGAATTCCAACAATCTCCTGTTAGTCACAAGAGGATAAAAAATAGGACAGACAAATGGAAGTCATGCGAGGAAAAAAAATTCAGATTAAAACATCTGGAAATTGACGATTTTATAAAGAGAAATGGTCCAATGAAACAAAATATACAAGGTTCAGAATATTATGAATACATAATTTGTTTTAAGAAAGTTATGTTGAAATTTAAAATATATGTATATAAGAGCAATTATACATAAAACATGATAAATGAAATTTGTAACATATCCTCAAACTTTAAATGCAAGACGTGCTTGGAATTCTATTTCCCAACCTACCAATTGATGTCAAACCATAAATCAATGAAGGTATAGTAATATTATCGATTGCAGAATATTCACCTTTAAAATGACTGTGTTATGTTGCACAAAACAATTAGAATATAATCGAAATTGCAAAATAATTGACCAGATATTATAAAATAGTTTTAAAATTAGTAACAATCATTACTATATACTGTAAATATAAATTAATTTACTATATTGTAACAGTTTACATGACTCCAAATTAAGTGAATAATATTACAAAGTATATGCAAAATATACACATACTTTACCGTCCTCAACAAATTAATCATAAAAACATTTTGTGGGATACTTTGTGCTGTGAATTAAATCACATATATGTGCATAAGTTTTTTGAATACATTTTCTTATCGATTAAAAGACCTTGTGAACTCAATCGTGTTTCTTTTGCGGGAAGCTTTCTCATCATCGAGTCATTTCCAAGTTTCACGTAATTTGATTTTTCGACGTGAAATGAATTCACCAAGCAGGTCGACCTAGGTATACACTGACACAATGTTCCAAAGATATAGACTTGATTATTTTTCTGTACTTTTAAGAAATTAAAATATGTAAATTAATATATGTAAAATTTAGGCAGCCATTTTGATTTTTGAAAATGTACATGTTACACCGCCATCTTTCTTTTGTTCTAGCATCTTTGGAAACATATGACAAACCCAGCATGATTTCATGCAGTTAAAGTTTATTAGATTACATTAATTTAGAATCTTATAGATACCACTCTTGTAGATACCTATTGTATTATTTTTTACAGTTACCATATGAAATTCTGCTGCAGCCCACATATTTCATAAAATTCATATTTTAGATTGGCAACCTGAATTTAACTATCTACTGCTGAATAAGTTTCTGTTCTTCTCCACAACTCTAATAAACTCTTCTAATATGCATACATGAATTTCCCAATGCACGAAGCGTATAAATTCAACCCATATACATGATGATTCAATCTGGTGGGATTATTACCTTGTGAATATTCAACTGGCCATCAAATTCTGATCAAGACAAGGATCGCAGGCAAGTAGTAATTCCAACTCGAGAGGATTTACACCAAGATTATGCAAATGCACCTTTTCACGAGCCTTTTCAAGTTCGAGTTACGCGATTGCCACGTGTCACAGATCACTTAAATTATACAAGAATCGGCAACATGCACATGCATCCAATATCCTTGATCCAATCATGATTCATGTTAATTTTATAGTCTCTAATCAGGTCGTTTACATTATTTATGTAAGTAGTTCTAGATGTAGACAAAATATAACATCTATATAAAAGCAATTCCTTTCATTTGTATTCTTTATAATGTTAATATAGAACTTGATTATGCTAAAATGTCATCAATTTTTAAAGAACACGAACAACCAATAATGATTTTAGTTCTTCCGCAAAACCATGATGTGATCAATATTGCTTTCACTTTCCTGTCAGAATTATATGGGCAGCAGCCATTGTGTTTTGGAACTTTGGGCCATTGGTACCTAGCTCTTAAGAAAAGGCTAAAGTTGAATCGTAAACTTCACATTGATTATAGTCCGAACACCCACTAATGTAAGCCGAGGCCTTTAGACCTCTTTCTTTGTGACATTTCTGGTTTTGGAAAGATTTATAGTTAGCTGATGACAATCCGAGATGCGAAAATGAACCACCAATAACATTGAAGCTTGTAGGTGGATCGGCCAATAAGAAGCCGGCACCAAGATGTGTGCGTCATGGACAAAGGGCTGCTTTTAACAGACTTTGCGGAAACAGATCTTCCAGAGTCGATCCAAGAGGTTGGAGACACTGGAACACCTTTTCCTCAGTAGGTCTACTTGTTTCAGTGTATATGCGTGTCTCGGTGTGTTGCAATTGTGGTGAATTTGTTTGCCCACTATCCAAAACAAGTTAGAATAGTAAAACTTGATTACATACCTGTACTGTAGCACATATTTGCAAGTTGAAAGATGTTCCAGTTGAGGATGCTGTTGGTGGCAATCTCCAGTTTGGCGTGTGCCATCAACGTATGCAAAGGTTCATCCGAAGTTGCAGATGCTCATGTCTCCAAGATGGACACATTTCCAGGTAAGTGTGCCTGATAACCAAAGTGTAAAAACAGACATTAGTTATACATATATTTGGGGAAATATAGTTTCAGTTACATGACATAAAAGTTTGTTGAATTCATTGTACTAAAGAGTTCTCGCATCTTTTGCTAATGGAAATGTTCTAAAATTAGTTTGCAATGCAAAACTAAAAGAACTGTTAACCCCACAGTTGAATAGGGATAAACATATCTATAATTCATGACTATATCTAGTCATGAATTAAAGATAACGCAATCATCGATGATTGCATTATTTTACTTGTTACTTTACTTGCATTTGCCTAATGAAATTACCATGAATAATTCAATGATGTAACTTTTTTGTTTTTTGGTGTAGCGGTACTTTAATGTACCCACACAATTACAAAAAAGTTTAAAGTATGACAATTGCTGCTGCATTTAATTATCAGACAACTTTAAGAATTTATAAATTTGTAATCAATATAAGAGTCAATATCCAATGTACGCACATTACAAATCTCCATGCGGTCAACTTCTCGCGTGAAAAATAAACTAAGTAAATTTCAATATAATTTAAATTGAGAAGAAATTAACACTTATTACAACAGATACCTTTACAGGCAAAATCTGAAAATATATCTGTCATAAATCGATGTTATAAGTCACTCATTCTCAAATTCCCCCACAGTTTGGCTTCCCGAAATGAAAAGAGGGCTTTCGTCAGACGATGCGATGCGCCTCATCTTATATTACCTTTCCAAGATGTCCAAGGATAGAAGTAGCCGTCCCTCGTACGACAGGGGAATGAAGAGAATAGGCTCCGAGTTCCTGGGCAAAAGGGCCTTCGCAGTCCGACAACCGGTACACGGGGCCTCGAAGATGGTCCGCAGCATGGGGTCGGAATTCCTCGGCAAACGATTCCTGGGTTCGGAGTTCCTAGGAAAAAGGACAAGCATCGATTCGGAGTTAATAGGGAAAAGAATGGGTTCCGAATTCCTTGGCAAGAGGACGCCAAGCTCGGAGTTGCTTTGGAAACGACCGCGATGGTCCGCGGCCATCAACTCCGAAGACCTCGAAGACAACGTACCCGCTGATGCCGATGACAGATTCAAGCGCAGTTTAGACAGCGATTTACCAGCAACAAGTTGAACGGGTTGATTAAATAACCAGCTACCGAGTCTAGGACCGGAAATCGCAATATTTATAAACACGTCAATATAATACGTTAAGTGCAAACAAATGTGATGATTGGCTGTGTTTAATTGGTCCATAATATATTAAAATAAACGATCACAACCTGTGCTGAGAAATTCCAGATATATATACACAACTGATGGCATGAATAGCACATTACGTTCAATAAAAGTACGTATTCCTACATAATTGTGTTTATTGAACTGCACCGGTTTCGAAAGGAAAGTGTTTTACGTAAAATAATTATTATGCATTTCACACAAGTTACATACTACTGAAAGTGGCAATATACCAGCACACAGAACTGTTTGTTCGTTATTCATACCACCAATTGATGCTTTGTAAATAATATATTTATATATATAATACTGGAATTGGCATACACATAACTTGGGGAATTATCTGAAGCCATTTAGTTTGCCTTGGTGGAATTTGGTGATGCGGCAAGTGAAACGGCGAGAAAAGGATGATTGATCGGCTTGTAGCGGGCATACAAAGATGTTGATCCCACCAGGAAAACTGGATGCTTTTGCAGAGTGAACCTGAAAAGAGAATAAAGGTACCGTTCCATATATAACCAATCATCACCTGCAATGACATTAAAAAGACAAACATTCAAACTTACAAATATAAAGTTATTATGAAATACACATTAGAAAAATACATGTGAGATTATATCGTAAAGTACAATTAAATGCCACTATATTAGCAGATATAATAGTAAATGAGTGGACACCCTGAATTTGTTTAGTAAATATAAGTTAGCTCTAAATGTAAGAGTTTCTAAAATAAATATTTTTAAATTAAATTAATGGAGAAACTAAAATGAAATTTCAATGTAGGATAATTGTAACAGTTAATTACAAAATAATACAAAAGTCTTTCTCACTAAAACAATTGAGTCTTCCTTTGCTAGAGGCGTCCTTTAAAAGTCATCAACCAATAGGGAGCAAGAAAACACAATTGCTTTAGTAAGATATATTTGCAAAGCACACAAAACTTTATAACTTATTGCAGCTACGCCTGTTATATCAGTAGACCTACTTCAAAAACAAACTTCCTATACTACTATCTTATATTTATTAAATCTACAGCTAGCCAAAATAGGGTTCAACTAGTGGAACAGCTATTTCTATATACATTTCCATCTAAAATGAAAGATTCATCAAATATTGCTGCATCCAGATGGCCAGATATTCATTCTATAATGTATATGCAAAAACGTTTCACACCTGAATGGGAATTTTCACTTTAACTTTTGCCATCGAACTCACGGCAAAAATAAGCAACAAATCTGTATTCACCATCCATACATCTAGCACGCATCGACCGCTTGGCACGTTTAATTTTTTCCCGCGGCGAGAAAAACATGCGAGAATTGCTAAAGGTGAGATGAGAGCAAACAAGGCAATCCGGAGCAAGAAAGTTTTCTACATAAAAAGGCAATGTTTCGAAAATCGATGGCAAAACTATTATCTCAGGCACACGCAACGTTAGGCTGAAATTAAATCTTCGCCCAAATTATGCACCAAATACTAGACCTTTTATTGCAATCGAATGCACATTTCATATATTCACGCAGTTCCCATAACAATTAAACCAAGTGAAAGATGAACAAAATCCCAGAAGGTGTACTTGTCCTGTAATCATTTGTTCAGTTTAATGATGCACATTATTGAGCAATGTCATTGCATTTTACATGAAGCAACCCTCATATATAATTTCACTGGCATTTAACAACCAACTCAAAGGAACATCATTTTTATGATTACATCTATAAATTATTTCATCACTAGACCTATTACATTACAACAGCATACTATGACAGCTGTTCTTTATACTAATCCCAAATGTCTCACCCAAGGGTCCCACCGTACACACCCTAGAACTTTGTAACACATTCACATAAACACCCTGTATATAAATTTCTTTTAAAATATTAAACTAAATTGCCTTTATTCTTACACATTGTGTATAAATAAACATTAATACTGCATTTTTAATGCATTTAAGTCAACAACCACAAAAGTACAGCAGTAATGCAGGAAAGCACAAAGACAAACCCCATATAGAAGTGCAAATGGAATGTTGAAGCAGGTCAATAAGTAGGAAAACTGCAAGATTGCGAAATAAAAAAGGAAATGGCAGAAAACTTCCCGAATATATCACAAAAGACCACCTCCATGTACCATCAGATCGATTATTATCAATCGGCCTCACTTCAACGATCAGTCATGCGCGTCAAACCATGACAAATTGCGAGCAAGACTCGGAGCATATGTTCCAACCGAAATAATTTCTCGTCTAAATATATTGAACCAAACTCATTTATATATACCTGAGCATTCCATTGTGAAGTCCTCTAGGCCTTTCAACAGAATCGTGAAAGAGGCCAAAGCACTGGCAAATCAGACGCAACGTGTCAAAATCAATGTCCGACTTCTGGCTGAAGTAAAGCACGAATGGTTGCCTGCATATAAACAACACCGAAAAAATAAATTCACAGAATTATAACATTTTATAAATTCACTTATGTTTATTTCACATGCACACAATTTAATTTATACACCAAATTTTAAACTATCCATAAAAACTGAACCAATCAGATAAAGCAAATTTCCTATAAACTCCACTCTACTTTCAACCTATAATTATTACTTCATTCCATTTTGTTATATGCACATTTCTAATAATTAGACTATACACAAAACATTTTAAATTTAAAGCCGATACGCAAGCTACTTGCCTTTCAATCTTGGACAGAGTGGACAAAGTTGGTTTTCCTGAATGCGGGGCAACACACTGTAGCAATTGCTGTTCTGTCATCTCGAGAACAATGGCCCTTTTAATCATTTCTTCAACATCGTGTTCATACGAGTCATGCAAGAGTCTATCTGCATTTTCCAACCAAGACCGTGATTCCCTGAAAACGTTAACAAAATCTCTTTTAAAATAATCTAATGCCATATGGTAACGAGAAAGAATAGCTGCATTAAAGTATTACAAATATAAAATATCAGCAAAATTTAAGTTACTGCTGAAGGGAATATCTCAATTAAAATCCCACGCAAAATTCACAAATCCAAAGACCATTTAGCATCCGCGAGCTCTCTCCGACACTTTCATCTTCACTGACACATTCCCCATAATCACAGATTAAAGATTCATCGCATCACTGATTGTACACACACTTAATTAAAATGATGCGGCCGGGTTGCACGAGATAATTCATTGCAATCACTCAACCGTGTTTATCTTCCGAAACAATTAATCCACGCCTTCACCGATAACCCAAATATCGAAATATACGAACATATCACTGACAAACAGCTGCCGCATATTACAACTAGCAAATTCAACAATAATATTAATCAATTTCCAAAAGATAGATTAACTCACATATTGGTATTTCTCATTCGGTTGAACAGATGCTCGAGCATGTTAGTCTTGCGGCCTAATCCCTCGTAGAGTCCATGGTGCGCCCGGGAAATGTCCGGGATGACCATTTCGGGTTTAGGCCAACTGCCAAGTGTCCAACCTTCCCAAGGTCTGCAAAACAAGTTTTACATCAGATTACTTCAGGATTTTTCTAAATTACATCAAAAGTAAATGTATACTTTACCTGAGATGGCAGCAATCTTTCATTTTTCCCTTCATCTCGCGAACGTACGTGGTTTTAGAAATCATATATCCCAACCCTGGGAATCCTTCCACACGGTACGTTACGTTTGGGTCTGAAGACACTCCCATGTAACCTATATACAGTGATGTAAAACTTTTTAGTTAATCCCCAAGCATGCAACTATCTAATATAACGATCACTAAAACAAAAATACAAGTTTTCACACAAATAACTTATGATTTTCGCCAAAAAACAGCAGCTCATTTCGCAATAGTTACAAATAACCAAGAGTAATGCCTATTTAAAACATATTATATACCATTATCATTCCAAGATGACACAGAGTACAGAGTTGGATCTTTTCCCAGCAAAGGAAGCAGCTGTGACATGAAGAATAGGAAATCTGGGGCCAAAACTAAATCTTCTTCCAGGATAATCACGTGATCCTTAAATCAAGATAATATCGAAACACAATTTATATTAGACAGCTTGAACTTGAAAAGTTCCATGTCTAATATACCGCATTAGGGAAATTCTGCCATGTCGACTCGTATACAAATTCAATTTGATCTGAAAACGGACAATAAAAATATGATAGTACCCCAAATTATATTGAATCATCTTGTTTGATTTAAGATACACGACCTTTATAGGTTTCATATTGAGATATTGGAGAGGCTCTGAACTGGAACAGAGCTGCTAATTCGGCAATCTCCACAAAAGGCTTCATGTAATAAACCTGCAAAATACAATTTTATCAACAATTTGATTTGCAAAATCCCATAATTAATGTGACCAATAACATTTATCGTGTACGATTTCGTACCGTCACCATTTTTGGATTGATTCCAGGTTGGCGTAAAAGGGTCTCAAGGGTCAGCGCAACATAATGGTGCGCAAATCCTACAAGGAAAAAATATCCAATGACAATTAGAATATAATTTGCATATTAGTCTCAGCTATTAACTGAAATCTAAATTCACCAAATTTAAAATTACCTGCAAGAACAGCAATAGGAACAGCAAAAATTGGATGCCCTCTTAACGAGACATTTGCTAGCGGTGCGGCATATAAAGGCTCATCCACTGTTAAACCTGCAATGAAATTACCTAAATTATATATCTGATGTTAAATAAAAACAGGTGAATAACTGTAACAAATGCATTGGACTTATTCCACAGTTTATATACTAACCATCACAAAAATCCCCATAGCCGACATTTTTCGTGCAAAATTGACGCCTTTCAGAGTTAGATTGAGCCGAAGCATCCGGCTGAATTATTCTACCTTGAACTGATTTCAATAAAATTATGTATTACAAGACTTGCAATTACAGAACTCAAACAATGTAATCAACTTCGTACGTTTACTAGGCAGGCAGACATTGGTCTCTAATAGTTTGGCCCAAGCTGAGGAATCCGTGTTAATAGAAAGCTGCGGAAAACAAAAATATTAATTATAAGCTAATTTCATTACACATATATTACACATCTAACAGTTTGCATTGCACCAAACCTTCTCATATGGTGAGAAGCCTTCTATTCCCTTCTGGGAAACCATGTACCAGCTGGATCTAAACTTCAAATTTTGAATTGACGCGCTACCAAGTTCATATAGCATCTTCTTGGCAATCTCCGACAGCCTAAATAATATTTTACTCAATTGAAATTAATGCAACTTGTTCACGAAATTAAAAGCTACACAAAGTGACTTACTTCCCAGATGCTTCGTCAAATGTGAATATTATGATGATATCGCCAAGCAATACGTATTTCTCGAGAAACATTTCCAGTTGCGTGTCATCTACAAAAATGAATTATTATAAGAAATAAGTGGAAAACATTTGTTTCATGGAATTACCATATATTACATGTATACCTTTCTCGTAAGTGTCGAAATTTCTTACGTGAATCACTTGGAAACTTTCTGGTTCCACTACAGCAAGATTCAGTCCTCGGCCTCCGCCGTTTAAATCCTTGCGTATTACACTACATAAAATAATACCCAATAATTTACATTTGAACCTTTATAATTCTAGTATATAATGCTAAAACAGAATATAAATATCTCGTACTATCTGGAATTGATGCAAAGTTTGGGTTCATCGGATGAATTCTTGCCAGTGTAAATGTACACAGGAACTGCATTTTCACCACACGGCAAATCCAATCCACAATTTGGGAATTGTTCTCCCAGTACAATATTAGACTGTGCAACCCTACGATTCACACAGAATATTAAAATTCCTTCAAGAAATTTTGCAGCAGGACAAAGAAAATAAATTCAACCTTCTCCGCGCTTTAAACACATGACCATTTGCATCTGTGTCTGAAAACAATATTCAATAGTTTTATTACGCTGAACAGACAAAAAAACCAATTGTTACAGTATTATACTAAATTACCTTTCAAAGATGGATCAACTAAAAAATTCCTAAAATCTATTCTTGCAGCTGGAGCTTCAGTTTCTGTGTAAAATAAAATATTTTGACATTTAATTTATAATTTCACTTCACATAGAAAACCATATACAAGGCATAATAATCACCATTTCTGTACTGGATGAAGAGAAATAGTCCAAATAGGCAGATTCCAATAACAGTTATCTTCTGCAAACTTGTAGCTGAAATTTTATAGGTTTTATTAAAAGGTAAATTTGAACTTTACAAAGAGCAAATATGAAAAAGCAATAAAATAAACAAACCTCCACATTTCCTGGAAAATACCTTCAACAGCAGCATATTTTTCAACATGTTTGTGCTTCAGGAAAGTGTCAGCTCATCAGCACCAACTGGCATTCTGCAATATGGCACATGATGTAAAAACCAGCTGCAAACAGAGGCTAGAAAAATTGCGCCTAGTCATTTCTACCTTCAAAGCTTTTTAGGTCAGCACGAAATCCTAATTTAATTTGATCTTGTTCAACATTTCCACCGAATTACTATGTCATAAAATGTACGAACATGGAATACCCATTCCATTAAACTGAAATAATTATTAATTACTATTTTCAAAATGTAATTTAATTGTTTAATTGATTATTTTTGCTATTTCCTGCAAAAATATATAGACAATTCCATTTATTTATAGTCGACTAAATATAATGCAATCAAGTGATATTAATCACCAATATCAAGAGCCAATACATAATATTTTAAACGATTTATCATCCTATATAATGTTATTTAATTGTCACATCTGCCATAGTTACCAAAATGGTGCAAATCAAAACATACCCAAGAAAACACCATACAAAACAGCAAAAGTACTAAAAAAATATAACTTCAATTTTACAAGGAAAAGAAAAGGCGGCGTTTAAAATAGTTCCCTAATTTTATTCGAAATTCAGAGAAATATTTTTAAATTTAATATCAGCACGTACAATATGAAAATTACATCTAATCAGATGGAAATCAATTTTTGAAACCCTTCTAAATGTCTATACGTGTTCAATTTCGGCAAGATAACAGCTATAAAACCAAAAACCAATATATTAGAACTATCTTGGGAACTATCGGCTGGATTTTCAATGTCGTGCCTTGCCCAGATATCCCAAGTCAAGAAAATTGCACGGAAACCGATCGCGTGCAACATTTCACACCTGTTGTCAGCAAATTAAATGAGGTCACGTGATCAATTATTGCACGACAAACGTCGCGCGCGCAACAAAACATTTCACACTAGGCTTACGGAACGGGTATTATTTCACAAAATCCATGATTAATTAAACAGTTTACGCACTACACAAAGCAGGTTCCAACAACAAAACGATAATATCGGTTGACATCTAACCTTTAGTTCCTCATCCGAAGATTTAGATCACTTCGAAAAGCAAATAACGTGCACTAGCCAGGCGGCCATTTTCTTCGTCCCTTCCGAGTTCCTACTTCCCCTTTTCAGAATGGACCCTTCCTTTAGTGACACCATTGGCGCACGTTTAAATATTGGGCGTGGCTTTTTAAAGAGGGTGCGGCTTCAGCGCCCAACGTGATATTGCGCAATAGAAAATACAGGATGGATAAAAAGTCTGTATATAGCTCGTTAAACGCTTTAAATTTCACTGATTTCACTCATGACATATGTATAAAAATTTGCGGACAAATAGGCAGTCGTGTGTGGCCTTTCAAATGGTGCCATAAATTGCCAAACCTTGACCCTTGTTTCAATGTCCTCCGTGGAAAATAGCTGCACAAGCCGCTTCACTGCAGCGCAACAACATCCATCATTTCAAAAATTTCTCTACGGTCTACAAATGCACCAAACTTTCTGAAAATAATGTTTACTAACTAAATCGGATGTGCTCTTCAAGTGCCTAATTCGAAATTGTGCCCCATCTTGCATGGTTTAAAAGTTGGAACACAAATGACCTTGAAACAAGAGTCAAGGTTTGACAATCTTGGCACCATTTGAAAGGGCACATATTACTTTTTTGATACAAACGCTATTAACAAATAATACAGACTTTATATCCACCCTGTATAATATATGTAGGTTCAAACCGGTTCAAACCTTCAACAAATACATAGCTCAAGGACTTTAATTTACCAACAGTGAATGGCTTCACTATTTATCAGTTTCGATATTTAATTCTCCAGTTTCATGAACAAATTGAGCTTTGGCCAACATTGATACTTTTCACAATAAAACTCTGGAAGTCACAATTATAAAGTGGAAAACACACAATATATGTATAATAATGAATCCATATATTATATTCAGCGAAATACAATACTGTATAGCCCAATAATAAATACAACATACCATCGGAATGATATATACTATTTATAAACATTTTAAATATTAAACTTCCTGCATGAATTTAAATAAAACCAAGATTGTGAGATATGCCCCTTTATTGGGCATATATCATGATCGACCAATGAAAACGGTCGATTGAAATATATTCATGTTCAGATCAGGTGATTGACTTGCCACATGAAGCTACAACAAAGTTCATCACAATTCGTAACCTTATAAAGGCACTGGGAAACTTCACGATAACCATATATAGTATAATTCTGAGAAAAATGGAAAAATTCATGCCACAAAATTCCCACGCAATTAGAACATTATACAGAGGCATATCGAGGCATTCTTTACGAATTACCTCATATATAATTAGAATTATACAGTGAGCACGTACAGGACATGTTAGAGCAAATATATCCGTGGCACAGTTGGAATACATATTCAAGATCGAGAAGGATTCACTTAGAAAAATACCATGTAAAACTTCATTATAGAGGGAATAAATAACGATCAATTCATTCAAGTTTACAATATTTACACGAACTGTATTCTGCCATAATGTAAAGACCATCAAGAAACGTGTATCGGACCAACACGAGAAGACCATTTTTAAAAGGGAGCAAAAGTACAAATCACTCCATTCATATTGTACAAATAACATTTACAGGCTGGCAAGCAAAAACAATAAAATATTTACAAGGTGTGAAACAGGGATCATACAGGATGTCCTAATAATCTGTCAATAATAGCAATATCTTGTGTATGCAAAATATCTCAAAAGTGTTTGCACTTTTTTAATTTAAGTGCTCCATGGATCATACAGTGTCTTAATTGGAAACAGGCTTCAAGACATTGCAATTCTATATTGCCAACTGAAAAAGGTAGACCCATAGCTAGTTTAAATTAGGAAAATGTTTCATATTTTTCTCAGCAATGCACGCCTGAGCATTGCAGATAAGCCATACGAATGGGGACACTTTGTTGCATCAGTTCTGACCATATGCAATCTGGCATGTTGCTGGAGCAATTGCATTACAAAAATACAATCGGTTTTGCTATATTTTGTATACACAGACTTTTTGAACATCCTGTATAGTTAAAAGCATAATTGTAGATGCATACGGCTATCACAATTTTTCCAAACAATATTAACTTTTAATTTGAATACCATTTCTCATTGTTGAGAATTTAGTAATGTATAGTAATTTTTGCAAAAAATGTAGTTTTGTAACAGGAGTGTAAAAAGTAGGTTAAAAGTTGCAAAGAAACTATACATATCAAGCCAACGTTTTTCAAAACAGAATTGCAGGGTAAATTTCCGTATTTAATTTCTCATTGTTCATGCATACTTTAGTCTTGCATATAAGTTTCAAAAACAATTGCACTAATTTTGCACCAACCTGTAACATGTTGTGGACAAAACAAAAAATACGTGTTAACAGTGAAGTCACGTACACTCCAAACAGATGTACATCGAGATAAAAATGACAACAATTAAAAAGGGAGCTAAAGGTGGAAATAGTAAAATGCATACTTCGTATACGTGCCCGCCAACCATTTCCGAATCGCGCAAGCAGAGTGTTGTTACGTGAAATTGCCAACAGGGAAATGTTTTGGATGAGAAAACCCCTCGAATTAATTGCATAACGATTCAACCTAATCTATAAATACCAATGTAAAAATATTCCAAAAATTTGTCAAACTAATTACTTGCTATCACCGGACCGCATTACGACCAGCGCGCTCTCTTCGCACTTCACGCATCAAGCGCAAATAACCAACGCAAAAACTGAGATTAATTTAACACCGATACCTGCTTATGCCGATTCATTCGACTCCGATTCTACCTTGCCCATTGGAAACAATCGATACCACGCCACTGTAAGCTTGTTGAGTTGAAGCAGATTTAAATCGATGTGAGCAACCCCGATGCCGTGATTGTGATCGAAACCCTTCTGACGCTCCCATACCATAACCTAGAAACCAACACATACTTTGTACAGATTGCCATAACTCATTTTTTAATACTTAACATTATAAACCTCACCAGTAAGGTCCTTCCTGAGACATCGCTTGCATTGTAATGCAAAGATTGTCGGTACTCTGGGTCGGTTGAATGTCTTACCACAGTCGTTTTCTTCTTCTGTAAACGTCTTTCTCCTTCCTTAAGGTACGTTTTAACATAGGTGTCTAGAAATAAATAATAATTGTATTATTTGCAACATATAATGCATATACGCAATTAGTAAACAGATGTATAAACCTGGAGGTTGTCCGGAAGGACCGTGGCCTAAACCACGGGCACATATTATTTCAATCTCAAGTTGCCCTTTGGACATGAGCACTCCAAGTTTTATCTCCCGCAAATTGGAACCTAGAATACATAAATTAGCTTTTAAAGTATATAAACGAAAATATGTTCTGTAAAAATGCAATAAGTTCAGTACGTAACCTAAGATTCCAGTGTAATGTTTGGGCGAAATTTGCCCCGGTCCTAAACGTCCTGGGGCATCGTCAGCTTCCGGAACTTTATGTTCCTCACTGTAAAGTAATTTGCAACAACTGTACGACATGCAATGGACAAGGAACACTTTGCACATCTTATAAATACTATGAAAACATTTGTTAAACCTCCACGGTTCGGCATCGCCGGCATCATCATCATCAAAACTGGTAGCACTGTCCCATTTATTTGCTCTTGGAGGTGCTAAAAAGTCCTTTTGATCTGCAACAAGAAAACCAAGAGGACAATTAACAAATGCAATTCCTATCAGTTTGCATAATGCATCATTTCAAATTAATATACTCTTTTTTGTCCCTGGCGAAGACGCAGTCACATCATTTCCATCGATCACGTTCACTGAAAACAAAACAACTATATTATATATGCAAGAAAACAAGTTGAAACTCATTGATCCTCTGTACTCCAAGTGACACCAAATAGTTGGCGTACTTACATCTGTGTTCTTACCTAAGCTGACAGATCTCTTTTCCGCTTTCAGACTGCGAGACCGCATCAACCTATCCGTAACATCCGCAATGGACATCCTGCCATTGGTTGACACTGGGGGTGGAGCTATACAAATCAGTATGCGTTAGTTATATTAGCATATAATCAAACGTTAATAATTAAACCATGCAACTTCACAGCGTACTTTGAATCGCTAATTGCGACCGCACAATCCGGAAACTCTGACTTTTCAAGCGATCTTTGGGTTTATCTGTATCAAAAAGTCATGCATTCATGCTTACATTACTGCAATTCAACTAAACAAACTCATTATAATTACGTATATAACCCCCAAATACAGGAAAATCAACATAGGTAAGGAGGAACTTATGGACCATCCCAGAAATGTAAATGTGGTGCAAATTTCATTGATGTGCACAACATGCTTACCAATATACCCTGAATCTGAAGCAATTGAAACTTTTCTAGTGGACGATGGGAAAGAGTAAGGACAGCTGTGGACACTTGCATCAGAATGGTCCTTTTCCGAACCCGAGGAACTTCTCCGCCTGTCGAAGCGGCTCCACGGTTCGGGTTGAAGAACTGTTCAAATTCAAAAGCCTTTATAATCACAACAAGCAAAAACAAATGTAATGATTGTATATGTAAACCGCATAGTAATTACGGTTCGAATCCACCGATGTGCTTTTCACCATCTGGCCTAATGAATCCAACTCGGCATCGTGCTCGACATCATCTTCAATTTCAATTACAACGTGCCTTAGATTTTCAACCAATCTCAGCTGTCTGACAGTATTCAACAGATATATAGTACCTACCAGAGAGTGAATGAGAATTGGTGAATTCGGTTCTCTTTGATTGCAAGTGATCCGGGAAAAACTGCGAACCGTGAAGTGATTTGCTTGAAGAGGATCGATTCGACAAATTGGATTGCTGATCAAATAATTTGAACCTGGGCGTATATATACGGAACAATGACCGACAAATACTTGTACAAAATAAAGTTTCAAGGAAGAAACAAAAATATGTTATTTACCATTCGGCATTATCATCTAAATCTACAGTGCAAACACGAATGACGGCTTCGCCTAAAAACCTCTTGTCATCTTCCATTGCATCCCATAGAGATACTTCCAGATATTTCTCAACCAACTGCAAAGTAATATTACCACTTGTAACTACGCTATTCCTTTCAAATGTAACTATACATTAATAACAAAGACTCTCTCCAACTATTTTAATTAAAACTACAAATAATTTCCAGAAGTATATAGTTAATTTTTGTTGTTGTTATAATTGCAGTACATTGTAATAAAAGTACTTAAGAAAATAGCACTAGAGAAATATAATAGAAAGAGTTAATTACATCACTTGCAGTTACATCCTCAAATAGAAATATCGCGTTCCACGATGGGTTTGCCGAAGGATCCGCAGGGACGGTTTTGTAAGCAGCCTTTTCCCTTTGTTTCGTTAAAAGAAAATCAACATTTACCCAAGAACAACCAATGTTACCACAGTCAACGCTATTATATTTGTACTGTACCAGTTGGGGCATAAACGTAACTTGGCGTAAACCGCAGGCGGAGTGGCATCATTTCGCAAAGTTAAATTCCTCGCGGTCACAACGGTAACTTTCAAATGATTAACTCCATCCTCACACAATAACCTGAGAAGGATCTCACCACAAGGAACTTTTCGTGGAGCCTAATCACAATACCGAGATTAAGAATAAGCCAATGTTTCACACGGACATATTTTATCCGAAATACCGGAACAGGTGGTTTTGGAAGTTTTCTTCTCGTAGGGGACAATGCCATTTTATCCGTTTCTAGTACAATTTTATCTGCATAAATGAAGAATGCATTTTTAAACTACTGTTTACATTAGTATCCAATAGATTTACGTATGTGATCATACCTCTACCTAAGCAAGGCCCATCAGATAACCTCCTATGCGCAAACTTCAACATGTCATCATCATCGAATGGTGTTAAACTGTACGTTTGAAACCCAAATAAAGTGCTAAGAAAACTGCACAATAAATCCCTACTAATTCAAGCTAAAAGAATACCATTTTACACTAGCAAATAAACAAGTCTTGTATGAACTTGTAAAAATTTCAAGTGTGCGATATTCATGCATGCCCAAATCAATATTATAATTTTCCAAACAATTTCTTTAACTGCTAACTTCTTTATCCTAAATATAAATTAGATGTAAAACTCACGGTAATGTGTCCAAGTGTTCGACTAGCACCTCAACTCTGTCCTCGGAGTGATCCAAAATGGAGCAGACCTCTTCGAATGACCTTCCAATCAGACTCACACCTCCCCACTCCAAGATTCGATCACCTGGAACAAGGGAAATAGGCGTTACTCGATAGTGGTTTAAAGGGTATAATTAAATTTAGAATCACCTTTGGCTATCCCTTGCTTTTCCGCTTGACCACCAGGTACTGTCCACACCACGTACGCGTTCAGTTGTCCGGTTCGGCCCATTTTCCCTCCAACTACTCTCATTCCAAAACCACGAGCTGAAATAATTATTGAAATCATCGAATTTATATCCTCCTTTTTCTGAGTTCTAGAAAACCTATGTTCCTAATAACTGCAAAGAACAATTTATCTGAACTTACTGCGGCGACCTCCATCGATTGGAAGACGGCTTAAAGTGACTTTCCTCCGAATTGCCTTTGCCTTTTCTACATATATTTTAATACAGCGAATATTAGTCGAGTGAATTATAATCACAGCAGAGGATCTAATTCAAACATCAATATTTGATTTTTAGTACTATCAAAAATAATTTTACACGTAAAAAATAAGCTTTTTAAAACTTTTCTAATAATAATAATAATAAATTTGGGTTGGGAATCGCCGTTAAAAATAATCTTATTCAAAATAAGACGATTTGTTTTATTCGTTACCTTGTTGAGAAAGCGAATCCACATCATCGATGACTATCCTGATATTTTCAAAGTCCGACACCGTAGACCTCCTTGCGAGGACGTCGCTCAATCCCGTGACTCCCAGCTGCTGCTGTTGTCTCGGCGACAGATCCACCGACTTGGACTGCCTCGTCCTTGGACTTGGAACCGGTGTCAACCTTCCCGACGCAGACGGCGATGTGACGGGCGATGGGATCTGAGGCAAGGACCTTCCGCCATCCCTATCCCTCTCCGCGACGTGGATGGCCACGATGGGGATCTGGATCTGTCCCGGCCAGTTCATCTGGCTCAGTCTCCTGACATTGATACCTTCAACCATGGGAGTAGTTGGTGTGGTACTAGTAGTGGTGTTTGTCGTTGTAAAGTACAATCTGGACTCGTGAGGGTGGTGTTCGGGCGACGGGCTACTCTCGACCGTAGCGGAAAGCTCCGCGTCATACTCGTAGTCCAGGTCATCGTTTTCGTTGTCCACCTGTTTCTTCCTGGCCAGTTTCCTTAAGGTCCTTGGAGGTTTTGCAGGTGCCTCCGTTGAATGTCCTCCAAACGACTCGAGGTTGTCCGCAGAAGCCAGGTCAGCACTTACATCACTCACGTCAGAGCTGGAACTGTGACGTCTCGCCGTGATGCTTGGATCCCAGGAATGATGACGACTGATGCGACCATGATTTGGAACGTCCAGCTGAAATTTTTAATGGTCAATATCTCCAACGGCTGAAGGATTTTGTGGGGGAAACTTACCAGCTGTTCCTGCCTTTGACCCCTTGAGTGGTAATCCCAAGATGGCATGTACTGTTTGTCCCATTCACCGCCAGAACCAGAGCTTCTGCCGACGTTTGATTGAAACGCAGCAGAATTTCTGTAATTGAGGTCGGCATCAAGGTCATCGTGGTAACTTCTTTGCTTCTGGAAACGTGTCCTCCTTTTTGGTTTGCTTCTGCGCCTGCGCCATGGCTCCTGCTCGTGAGGCCCTTCACTGCAGCCATCCTCCAGGGAACTTCCAGATGGTGATGACGTCTGAGACACCCTGTGTTTGTCAACCACTTCACATTGATTGGATGCATCACACGTACGCTATATAATAACAAACTTTCTATATTTATCGCCAAAAGCAAGTTTCAACGCTGCATGTCAATGTTTTGACAGTGTTCAAGCCCAGATCACGTAAACTTTTCTGCAAATATATATCCTGTCAATCAAACTCTCCAATATATTAGAAAATTAATAGAGATCAATATAGTTTTCGGGTTTGAAATTGGCAATTGTTTATATATTATCCACAAGTTTGCAGAAAAAGATGCTGAACTAAAATGAAAGTCCACAATGATGCAACTTTAAATCCATTTTATGAATGCATTTTAAAATTCTGTATTGGAATAAGTAAAAAAAAATGACATGCAAATTTTAAGTATATATTGTGTACATGTGGACATCACGCATCTTCATGCCTTCTTATACGTACACCATATAACTGCATATTGAATTATCGATTTTTCGCTGCTTTCAACCTCAGATCTTATTCACTGTTAACGTTGCTACACATAAAACGCACTGTTTCCTGACAATATCAAGCATGAATCTTTTATGAAATGGAATCCTTAATGCATTTTGAAGTTTCTCTTAACACACAGATTTCAGATCAAGATATTGCTCCAAAATGCAGCAAACTCTACCAGGTGGCCAACTTACTCAGGTTACTGAATGGACACTTATATACATATACTTACACTTGTTGCCTGGAAGAATCGGAGAATCGACCGTCATCAGAGTGGACCCGGTTGCGTGCAAACACGGCACCATTTCCGGAAGAGTGCTGATGGTGGCCGTGATGATGATGGTGATGGTGATGATGCCTATGTTGGAGGCTATCATCAGACAGATGTTCTCCAGCTCCGGTTCTGTACTTCTTGCGCCTGACCACTTCATTCTCCACAGGGTAATTTGACATCCTTCTCGGACTCGCGTGGCCTTCGTGATCTTCCACATCAGCAAACTCCTCTTCGGGAGGGTAAAACCTCGAGTTCACATTGGCCACATCTGCGGGGGACCTTGCAGGAGATCGTCCTTTGTCCAGAACACTCCTCGATGTCCTGTCGGAGCTGGAAGGCATGGACAGGCACATGTGTTGTCTGATGGCCGAACCAGATCCGGTTGCAGATGTGGGAAGGATTTTCATCTCCAAAGTATCTTCTTCACCTTCCTTGGAATCTCTATGTCTTTGTAGATCCGCTTGCTTTCTTCGGCAGATGCTGCATTTCCACGACTCCTGGAGAAAAGTCGATATCGAGGCTTTTAAGTTGACATCAATATGCATGCGTATGGCAGAGTGTTGTATATGATGCACCAAGAAAATGAATATTTCACGCATGAACCTAGCTGTAAGGCTATGTGTGCAATAAGTCATAAATATTGAATTCCATTCAAATCTGGCTGCTGACTGCATTTATTATGCCACAAACTAATGTTTCATCCTGTATATAGACTTCACTTGCCATCATTAGTTACAAGTTAATTAAGGCAATGGGTTTAAATAGGGAAACACATTTTATAGCTTTTTCAAATATATGTACTGTAATTTTGTATTATGAATCTATTCTAATATACATATATGTGCAACCTAAGCGTTTGAAATGTATTAAAATGTGTACACATACCTACAATTTGTTGAAAACTTGTTATAAAACATAATTTGCATGTGTGTGTGCATATGCAATGTGTATCTGTTTGACAAAAAGCAACTCAAAATGTATGTACGCTTTTAATAAAGAATATAGGGAAACATGGGATGCAATAGTTGCGGCCCAATTATTTCACTCGCTCAACTATGTATCTTCAAAGTTCTGGAGTTGCTTACAAAAGGAAGCTCTTATGTGCAAGCAAGCATTAAAATATGGAAATGTAAAACCGCAATGTCATGCACAATGCTTCCAAAATATCGATCTTGTAATTTAATACTGCTGTCAAATTCCCAAAATGCGAAATATATGAATGTGTCATGACTTCAACACGTATTTTCAGCTTTAATTTCTTCAAACTATCGCAATACATTAAGTGAAAGGGTATTATAGTTACATAACAAACCACATTAGTCCCTTAAAAAGTGATAAGTGGAATGAACTATCGAATTTCAAAAGTCTCATGCTTAATTGACACTTTGTTCAAAGCAAATTAGAAGAGGAACACAGAATTCAATAAACGAAATTATGTAAAGTGTCACAAATAATACATTTTCCTGGATTAAGTGAAAATTCCAGTATATTTCCAGTATTACAAGGATTTCCAGTATCAGTAGACACCCTGGATATAATCTTATTGTTGTTTTAATAACTGCTTTGAAAAATTTTTGGAAGATGAATGCGCACGTTGATACAATTTTTAGTACATTTTCATTTTCACCACTCAAAATATCATCAGGGAAACTTTCCAAGCTGCAGTGCTGAAACCTGCCCAGATTGAGCTAATGGCCCAGTGCTTTAACGCAGTTCAATTTCATTGATTTGGGATTTTATGGTAGAGAGTTAGAGCGTCTGTTGCACATTGCCCCATATATGCACATTGCCCCATGCTTGTTTCAACAATGGAATTGTGACTACTTAGGTATATCTTATTTTGGAAATGTGACAATATGAAATATTAACATGGCAAGTAGGTGAAAATATCAAATATGGCTTACTTCTTTCTGAGTGTATGAACTGCAATCTTCGCAGACCTTCTGTTGGCATTCGCTGCATACGTGATAATCGTCGCCATTTTCCAATGACTTGAGGCAAACTCGACACGAATTGGGACGAGATGCTCGTAAATTCTCCTGTCGCCTTCCAGAGACAAAAGCAAAGAAAAATCAGAGAATCAGTGGCAGACAAGGACAAGCAGCAGGAAAAATAAGAGGCATTTTTCACTCTCTAACATGGCGCCCACCAACCTCCTCCGTGCCATCGATTTCGCGCAGTTTGCGGTTTTCGCAAATTCCCACATTCAATTAAAAACCATATCATTATTCAAATATTCAATCCAAAAAAGGCAAATCAAGCACTACAACACTGCCATGGAAACGAAATGAACATCCTTAATTTGATTGAAAAGAAACGGCATTTCTTTACAGTATTCAAAATGGCCGCCATATGTAGCTGTAATTAACAGTGGCTTTCAATTAACGAAAATTGCATATATCGATCATCGATTGTTCTCTGCATCGCTTCTTGCACAATCATTTACATATATGCAAATGATCTTCTGGCTCCATCAGCCGATATAAGAATAAGATTTGACATATGTAAACCTAATATATGCGCAGATAAGATGGATGTTGCGTGATTACTCAACAAAACATGGTTGACATAATGATCAGTTGTAAACAAAATCACATTCATCATCATGCAAATTATGAAATAGCAATATGAAAAACATGCACCAAATAAGAAATCCTTAATCTATGGGATATATCTTGCAGAAAGTGTCATTCAATATTCGCATCTCCGTAAAATTGGTCATTATGTAAAATGCAATTAGACGTGAAAATTGACAAGAAAAGTGGCATTTATCAGGCAAATTACACTGATGATTATGCACATGACGATTCAAATACACGATTTAGTTGTATTTTTAAATTGAAAAATAAATGCAAATGAGGAAAATGGAAAAGCATTTTGCCAAATATTAATATAGAGTTTGCACTTTTTATATTTTCCCTTAAAATTGTTGCGGAATTGCCTTAAATGAAATTACATATACGAGAAAACAATTTCATTTTGCACATTTAGCACTTGTGTATATATTTCCTATACTTTTATCCAATTTTTGAAAATCTGATTTACGATTTAATGTCATTTGATATCGAGCTCCTTAATGTTGCGCAATATGTACACAAACATTATGCGCATTTTGAAACATGCTCTTTAATACTATTTGCTTAACATATTCGTAAAAAGGGATGATTACATATAATTAAATGATTTTTCACATTTGATCCAATTACACGAGAAATATGAAATTCAAATGCTCAAACGGGAAATTAACGCTGCAAGGAATTTTGCAATATACATGACCAGCCAAACAGGATATTGCCTTGAGTATAATTTGAATTCACGGAGAGATTTGATGCGGTGGAAAATTGGAAAAGCATCGATCTACATTCACATATACATCATATAATAAGAGAGCACCTTCAAATTCTAATGAGTGAAATTGCAAATGTTCCAACCTGGATCTTGTGGCTTCTTCTTTCTCGAAACGTTGCTCTTTCTCGAAAACCTTCTGCAAGATTGATATTTCTTCCTTAGTCAAATGAGAAATGTCTGCTCCTTCAAAGCCAGGGGAGGCTAAAGTCCGGTCTTTTCCTACCAAATCCCAATGATCAACTTGCAATATAAATCAACCTCACACGTATACATTCAGCCATCCAAGTGATATATTTATTATTATTACCATTTCCAACTGGGGAAACTGCTTGGGTTTGTGATGGCTTTGGCTGCTGCTGTTGAACTGCTGGTCTTGTAGTAGAGCTTGAAGCAACTGCACCACTTCTTTCACGGCCCAAATCTTCCAGGTTTGGAGAAGAACCACTAGAGCTGACAATCTGTATCATAATCATGAAAAATATAAATTACTTGACTGCAGAAGTTGCATTCAATACAATACATTTCCACCGTTACATAACAATTAGTTCAACAATAGAAAAGTTGGTTTTAAAAAATAGCACTATGCAAGTTTATTCTATATAAATATACACATATAACATATTCAATGCGCATTTATATTAGATGATATATTCAAAATTTATAACCAGCATAAAATCTAAACACGAAAAATATGGAAATCATCACACTTTTCCCCCACCCCCATTGTAGTAAAAAGATTCCTACCCATAATGTACTTGCAGAAAGTAAAAACTGTTTATAGCTGCAGTTAATGACTAAGCCATATCATAAAAGCACCATTACAGACTTAATTTGGCTCGTTGGCACGAGTTCCCAAAAAAACACACTTCACTTTTTGGCAAAACTTAATGTGAAAATATTGTCAAAGCGAAGTTATTGTTATGATAGTTATAACCTGGCATGTGATTTTAACTTGCAGCCAAATAATTTATAATATTTAATGATCAAATATTCATATTCAACATCAATATTATTTTGATCTAAATTTGCAACACAGTTCAATACTGGTAAAATAAGCAAGTGAATAGCTTATTATCAATTTAGATTAATACATGCACAATAATATACAATTGTATCGATCACTGGTTAAACATTTTAAGTTTAAAAATAAATTTGGCCGATTTAAATTTTTAAATATCAAATGGACATTAAACAAATTAATTAAATGACCAACCCTTATGTCTGTATCAAGGTTGGATTTCCCTTACAACAGTATATGTAATAAACATTAGTATTACTTTCAGGATACAGGGATTGAGCTACAGTAACGTTACTCTTCCATTTGGTTTACCATACAAAAGCTTAGGAACCACTTGCTGCATGCTCATGTTACACCTATATCATCCACTCTTGGTTACACTTAGGTGTAATGCATAATGTATAACTTAAGGACAACAACACACACATGACACGTATACTACTGGATTTGAGTGAGACTGCACTCCTTAAAGCACGTATTATCGATTGCAAGGTATACACTTAGGATAGTATTATGTATGGTAAGCCAAAGCGGATTTTCTTGGAGTATTAATATTTCTCTCCATAGATGATCCAATAACAGATATAAATCAATCGCTATTGTCTCACACTGTGTAACACTATTTGCCTTCCCATGGCCATGTAATCCTTTCAGCAGATTATCTGCACCAGTTCTCCATCATACATGGCAAGGTAAAGTACAAGTCTATACACCTAAAAAGGTTCAATTCCAGGTTCAAACCTTTTTATAGGTCCTAAGCAGTGAGAAGATTATGGTTCCCTATTCCCTATCTCCTAAAGGTGTATTAAACCTTTCCTTTTGCTCCCTTTGTACACTTTAATATACTCAGTGTATACTTTCACACATATGGTCAGAATTGCATATCCCTTAATTTGTTTCACTGGCAACAAGGGACCTGGTATAATTATACTTAGAAATTACTATATTGACAATTGTTTGGATTAAGGTTTAGCAAATACTGTATTTATTATGCAAGGTTGAACAGTAATTGAGATGGTCTGCTACAAATGATGTTATGCAAACACCTACAAGGACTTTTGAAATCCCTAAAGAGATGTAAGGATATATAAGAGCCCATTATAAGCTTACTGAAAGTAAATAAAGGCATTTTTAAAATAAGTCTACCACTGACATGACAAACATAATTAAAATGATTTGGACATTTCACATTATGCATTGATTTTTGTGCACCATTTTGAGTAATATATGCTATTCAGTTTATTGTACTTTGTAAGAATTACACTGTTATACAGAACACATTTTATATAAATAATAAATTTGGGATAGAAAGTATAAACTTCAATGAGCTTCTTTCATTACATTCATTGATTTCTAGCAATTTCATGTGGAATTTTTATATGAACAAGTCGCAGAAAGCTTGCATATAAAAGTGAAGGAAGATTGACAAAAGTTGAACACAATGATTCATCGATCAGGTTATGCCAACAAGGGCAGAAAATGTAAAAGCCTATAGTGGAAATTTCCGGTAAAGTGCTCGTTAAACGCTCATAAAATGGCGCTTATAAACGTTGAACGAAATGAAAATTCCTCATCCGGAATTCACATTACGCAGCTCCTTTACGGCTTTGCCCAGTTACAGCCTATCATAATATTTGATAATGGCAACTACAATAATAAGCTATATATTTTGGGCCTATACCCAACTGAACTTATCGATCGCCAAGAATATTAATCGCACCTGCACATATACAGTAAAGTCACACACGCGGCCACAATTTACATCCATTTTTACATAGTTCAGCCTTAAAGTTCACTTCATATAAATTACTGCAACTCTGACATATTCCACTTCGCAACTGGAAAATCTGCATGGTTACTGAATATCTATTAACAGTTGAATTATAGTTAGTTGAACCCTTTTCGAGGCGGTGCTTTAAAGGTGAACTGACACAGCTTTCTAGGGTACCCTGAAAATTAATTTGTATATTGAAACCAAAGTCGATAAAAA
>JAQFZQ010000368.1:0-35720 GCA_034696005.1 Glomeris marginata | reverse complement strand
ACTTTTTCCAGCAATGATCTGGTGAAACGGAAAGTGGCCATCAAACCAAAGAATGCTCCGAATAACAGAGTAAAGACACCGGTAAACCACGAAGAACGGTTCAAGTAGGTAAGTATCTGAAACTTTTAACCAAACAATACTCAATTAACAAAGATCTTTGCATGTTATCTGTCCAACAAATGATAGTGTTATTTACTGGTCTTGCTTTCCGGTTTATGAAATTGTGATACATGGTCCTGGTGACAACAGACTTATCAGTAACCGGAAAGGGGACTGCATAGCTCTTGACATCCTCATTGTAAAACAGAATGCCCCTTAGAAATTCAAGAATATCAGGTGTTAATTTGATTGCATGGTAAAAACTTATTCCACAATTGCAACAAGGAACAAGATAACCTTGACTTGAGAGGATGGTTACTCCTTGGAACTTTACTCTTATCAAACAATTTCATTCGAAGAGCTCGAAGGTCTTTGCCAGATGCAAAGCCATTGATAGCAGACAGCCACGTACCAATATTTCCACAAGAACCCTGCAAAGGGAACATGTAAACAACATGCTAAAAATACATTTTCCTATTTTTTATTTTAAAATTATACCTCTGGTCCACTCTTAATGTTCAGATAGGTTTCCACAGAATTCAGATCTCCTGAGGAAAAAATACATTTAAATAAAGGGAAAAATTGATAACGTGCTAATCTATATAACCGGTTAGATATGCATGTACCATCAAATTTCTGTTTTATGAATTGAATTCCAGTTTCACATGGAATTGAATCAAAGCCACAAGCACCAATCACGTATACGTTAGATTCTCGTGCTTTGTCATTGTAATCCAGTTGGATTTGTTCCAAAAACTGCAAACAAGATTATTGTCATTATGTAAGAATGTATTTTGGGAACAATCGCATTAAAAAATTGCACGAGACGTATTGCGCGTGCAACTATCTTGCGCACGGCCATTGACTGGCGTATTGTCTCGTGCAATTCTATTGCGAGCGACATTGTTGGCAAGAAATTTGCAATTTGTGGACCGAGGAAAAAAAATTATATACTTTCGGTTCTCCGCTAACATCCAGATGATGAGTCTTGTTTTCAATGCAAGCCTTCACAACAGGTTCTCCGTAATAGTTGTACTACAAAATTGTTTTTATAATCATCATTTTCGCATATGCCATTAAATTTTATAGGTGCATGGGGATCATGAAAAAATATTTACCGGTCCCACGCAATTCAGAATAAGCTTGGCTTGCTTACACATTGTGTTCAAGGATTCAGTCGATGCAACATCCGCTTCGATTATTTTTACCGAGTTGACATCCACGCCTAAATTATTTAAAAAGGTTTAAAATTTGGAGAACAGCACGCTTCCAAAAAGTTGCGCGTGCAACTTTTCTATGCAACATTACTCTGCAACTTCCATAGGCAAAAGCAGCGATGCGCGATAGAATATTGCGCGTGATACCAGACTCGAGCAATAAAATTGCCCGCGATATTATTTGATTAAAATAATTATTTACCTGTATGTTCGGTGACATTCGCCAAAACTTGTTTCAGTTTATCCTTACTTCTGCCGGCAATTGCCCAAGATAATTGCTTTTCTTCAGTTGAAGTGAGTTTTGCCAAATTTTCAACCACGTATTGCCCGGTGAATCCAGATGCCCCGAAAACAACAATATCAAATTCTTTGTGTTCACTCATTTTTCACACAATATATTGATAACTGTACGGCGATTTAATGAAAACTGCTTTTCAATGGAACTCTTCAAGTTGCAGTCTGGAATGGAATATAGAAATAAACGATGACTGCGCAGTTTATTATAAGAAGTGACCAAGGGGCGTGGCTCACAACGGCTGCGTGCTTGCTGTATTCAAATTTATGCATCATTTTATCTTATTTCTGGAGAATTTTCTGCGAAACCCCCCATCAAAAGTGGGAACGATCCGCGATATTCGCCCTTTAGCCTGAGCGCGATTGGCTGATATTTTCGTATAACACCGCCTCCTTTTGTAAACCACGCCTTTTAATGATCGAACTTTAGCCTCGCTTTAGCGCGGTCAGATTTTTACGTAATCCGGCGCCTGATTGGCTGAAGGTTATGGCCAAAGATAGGCGATTGGGAGTAAATTACTTATGACGTAATAATGTAGGCGTGGAATTCTTTACAAATGATTCAAATCCTATAAATACATTTTCTGGAGTATGTATTTGTAATAAAGCCTTGAATAAAGTCTGACCGATATTTAAAAAAATTTTCAATACTATTTTAACCCTATTGGAAAAATCCTCCACGGTGGTGTGATTTGGAACACACCACATGTGGTGGGCATGTGTTAAGCTATCAACCCTTTTACCACAAACCACCATAAAACACCACAGTTGCCTGTTCCAAATCACACCACCGTGGAGGATTTTTCCAATAGGGAAAGCTCCTTTGTGGAGAATAAGCGTCCAGTAAAATAATAAGATTCCATATATAATTAATAAATTCCTAATTTAACAAATGTACCACTGTATATATAATTCATTATATACTCTTGTATACAAAAACTATTTTAAATGATTTAAATATAAACATTAATGATGTTTTCAAATTTCTTTTGCATTTTCCCTAATTCCAGGATTATTTACATACTCCCATGAATGTAATATTTTTGAGGTCTAATTTTAATATAGTTTCATGGAATGGAAGATGGGTGTGAGCAAGGATAGGTGTGGTTTAGTGAAAATAAATCCACACTGATAAAAAGTTGTCGTTTCGTATTATCAAAATACTTTCGGTAAGCAAACATTAAAATGTATCCTTGGCTGTGGTTTGCTGCCAAAAATTACAACTAATGCAATAATAGGAACAAAGTAGGACTTGGATGAAATGTTTCCAATGTTTAGACCATGAAATATTATTTTTAGAAAACTTAATTTTTAAACAAATACAATAGCAAAGCAACATTTTAATTAATCGGAATGTTGATGGATTCCAGGACATAGAATACCTTACTGTAATAAAAGTTTATTGAAACATATATGTTTGGTATTTACTTCTATACAAACATTGCATTTTTCAAATAATACCATCAACTCTTCAAAACAAAACACAAACAGTAAATGAAATGTTATCACTCCTTTTTAGTAATATCCTCCTTTTTAGTAATTCCCTCCTTCTTAGTAATAGTAACAGCAACTTCGTAGTCAAAGTTATATCCACGAAGAACATCCATCATATGTCGTTCACATCGAAATCTCTTTTCTAGTGGCATTAGATTCAAACAGCCTCCAGCATATTTTCCAAATGCATCCATGGACTTTTCTCTCTCCAGTTTTCTGTTATATGGGAAGTATATTGATAAATCTCTGTAAATGTGATATCTATTGGAAGCTTTGCGAAACAAAGTGCGTACTCGTTCATGTTGCGGATCACACTTGTCACAGATTGGTATATATTATCTTCCTCTGGTTCCTGTTCCCTGTGGCGTTTACCAATGATCTGTTTAGGTACCAATGCAGTTTCTTTATTTGCATCTGGCTGTGATGATGCACTGCTCAATGATGATGATGAACTACTTTGTGAAGATGAACTGCTCTGTGAAGATGCACTGCTCTGTGAAGATGTACTGGTTGGATCAGCTGCATACTGCAGCAAAGAATATTTGTAATGTATATATAACTTATTATGTTATAGGCATTTAGAATAAATTAAATTAGTCTAAATTAAATCACAAACCAAGTGATCACTGTAGGTTACAGAAGCTACTTCGTCCCCTGGTTCTTTGTCAGAATCCTGTCAAATAACAATTCCAAATAATTATTTATATAGTGATTAATGTAGTTGTCACAATAGATTTCTTTTTAACCATACTTTTCATTCATAAAAATACTCAAAACAGCAGTTATGGGACAAAATGAGGTATTTTCTGTTAGGGAATGCATGAGCAAGATAACAGATAACATGAAGGATACAAAATGCATTGTACATACTTCATTACACTTTTCTCTAGACATTTCTAGAAAATTTCAACCTGTGGCCACATGTGCGCTGTATACAGAAAATGGAATGTTAGGGTTATATTTTCTTGAGATATACTGTACCTCTGCATTTTTGCGTATTAATTCAGTCCGTTGTCTTAACAATTTGCGAACAGCCCTTCTGCGCTTTCGTCTCTTCGACCGTTTTTCCCGCTTTTCTATACTTTTTCTTGCTAATAACAACAACACAATTAAGATTAGAATCCTCTCGCTCTCAGGCATTTTTACGAGAATTTGAATTAGTACGTCGTTGGCGCCAAGGTGGCGCTGCTAACCACAGTTGGAGTTTCGGAGTCAGAAAAGCGCTAAGATGAAGCGCCTTTACTTCACCCGCTGTCGGTTCTCGCTCTCAGAATAATCTGATTTTATTTTACTTTACGAAACATGGTTATTACCATTATTACTACGGTGGAGGATATTTTATGTGCGGAGTATGTACGCCAGCATTATATACCATATTACATTTTATTTTTCGCTGTGTAATCACGAATACCGATTGTATTTCAGGTAGCAGGATGCCATATATCGAAACCGTTGAACTGCATCCTGCAGTCAATTTGCGATAAGCCTAATTAGGCTCATTTCTCTGACAAATACAGTCTATTTGCATCACTGGTTAGAGAATGTCATCGCTGGAGAGGTTGTTCAAGGCTTTCGAAGTCTTGAAATTTCACCAATCCAACTACGGAGACGAAGCTTTCAGGTGAAACGATTATAGCAGTTAAAAATGTCGATTTAATTCTCATGCAATGTTCTTGCGCGAAAGCTTTTCGCATGCAATGTTTGTGACGATTTTGTATGGGAATGTTTCTGTGCAAGCTTGCGTAATGCAAGGACATTGCATGAATGTGCTACCATTCAAGACCGTTTAAATTGAGGATTTTGTGAACTAGGTTATTTTGAAGTGTGTCAAAATTGTGTTATTTTATAGGAAGAAAGAATCGCTTCTGCAGACGAAGAAGGAGAAAATTACAAATTGTGTCACTATTGCCGAATCGGTTTGCTCAACTGCATTGAGATCTGTACAAGACTTTCCAAAATTCCTGGGAATCGCATTAGAAACTTTCCTTGCTTGCTGCGATGACCCTGACAGCGATGTCCGCATGGTTGCAGACGAATGTTTGAGCAGAACCATCAAGGTGATTGAACCTTTTATTTCCACATTATAAATATATTTTAATTGTGTATATAGAATATTAATATATTTTCAATCGTTGCACGTGGTGTATATAGACTCTTTTGGATACGAATCTTGGTCGCATTCAAGTTGAACTTTACAAAGAGATCAAGAAGAACGGTGCGCAGCGAAGTCTCCGAGTTGCCCTGTACCGATTCTCCGATCTCTGTCACCTCATCAGACCTCAGAAATGCAGGTGCACACCTTAAAACCATCCTGTCTTTCTATAATTCCATTATGTATTTGCACTTTTAATTCATTCATATTCACTCGTAGGCCTTACATTTCCAATATACTTCCTCCGCTCATCCAAGTTGCAAAGAGACCGGAAGAATCAGTTCAGGAAACACTTGCGCAAGTTATGCCGAGAATATTTCAAGTTCTGGGGAAGTTCACTTTAGATTTAGAAATGAAGGCACTTCTCAAAGCTTTTTACCCAAATTTGAAATCAAACACGGCTGTCGTAAGACGTACCGCGGCATCTTGCCTCAATGTGATCTGTCAACATTCCAGACAACCAAACACTGCTTATGCTTGGCTTCTTGGTACACTATTAGGTACAAAAAAGTCCAAAGGCTTGTATACAACAAGTTCATATGATTGGTTTCCAAAAATAGTGTAACATGTGCGTGTTCTTCAACTAGATTCGCTGATACCCGTGAGTCCAACAAGCAATATTTCTTCTGTGCTGGGGATTTTATTGTGTATTAGGCACATGATCCCAAATCTATCAACGCAGTGCTTATCATTTGAAGAGAAAGCACTACAAGGTGCTTTTAGCTCGAAGACAACGAAACACGATTCTTCGATAAGTGTTGAAAAGCTAGTCCAGGTATTATTATTTGTTGATGATTGCTGCATTAGTTTGGGATCTCTGATGGAAATGTGTGGATTGTGTTAACATACGTACAAAGGTTTACGAATTGCTGTTGCACTTTCTACAACATTGCGATCACAATGTGGTTACAGCGGCCATGGAAGCATTGCAGCAGTTACTGCGATTGCCACCACCATCTCTGCTTTCAGTTTTGCTTTCTCCAGAAGGCATTCACAACACTCGCATCCACCTCGGGGACATGGGATTTTTTCGTGGTTCAAGTGCTGCAAGTAAAGTTAATGATGATTGCGTATCTTTCCGATCTAGTGTTGTAACGTTTGGTTTTCTCCAAATACTAGGTGAATTAGGATCAGTTGCTTCATTGATTCCTGATGAACTTCCATTGGAAGATGATACAGATTGTTCACAAGGTGAGATTAATCTTCAGCTTGCACTCTGTTTAATGGTAGTGCAAACTTTTGAATTCAACATCTGGGATTTTGTATGATTTCGATTTCTCTGAGTAGAATTTGTTTTTGTAAAATAAAATGTTTGTGGTTTTTGAATTTTGTACAATTGTGTGCTGATAATTGCAACGTATCAAACTCCAGGTGGATTATCCGTACCTGAAGATTGCGATGACAGAATAGGAAATGAAGATGCAAGCCCTTTTGAGCGAAGACAATCCCCAATGACAAATCTCAGTTACGCATCAATTGGAGGTGATGACAACTCTGAAAATGCCAGTTTCAAATTTGAAAGTACTGCATCCTTGCAACACATGGGTAAATGCATTTATGTAGAAGAGTGTTTGGTTCATTTAAAAGTGTAATACCACAGCTAAATAACATTATTACAATCGGATATGAAATACTCCTAAACATTATTCTATTAATTTTTGGAATGATACTTCCAAAATATTATTCTGCAACTTTATTATGGAGGTGTGACTCAGATGTATTAATTATGATGAAAATCTGGATATTTGTTGAGTTATTGTAATTATAATTTCTCAGGATGTATTTGAAGACAATTTATATAAAATGTCATTGCAAACTGTTTGCAGATTCCCTGTCAAGCTTCTGCCAGCCAAAGGTGAATTACGCAGTGCTCTGTCTAGAAAAGCCAGATGGTGAACAAAACGAAATCAGTGGCCAAGAGTCTCCGTCTTCCGAGCACAACCTGTTCGTAGCTGCAACTCGAGTATGTTAGTGACAGGAAACTTTAATTGTATTATCTGACTATCCCTGTCTTAAATTCATTTTAATTGCTCAGTTAGAAAATATTGGAAATTTCACCGATGCCGAAGTACCTTTGGTTTATTGCGCGAGACTTTTGTGCGCATCTTTTCTTCTCGATCCTGTGAAAAACACGTTGATTCCGGACCAAGCTGTCCGTGTTAGTGTCAAGACATTGGCCCTTGGATGTCTCAGTGGAATAGTTGGAATCTACCCTAGGGTTATGCTGCTGCCACTTTGTGCCAATGAAGATCAAACATCTCTAGGTAAATATATATTATTTCGAAATACGGGTTTAAGTTAAATAACATTGTATGAAATTGTCAGATAATCCAGCTGTTGCCGACATCTTCCTGTACGCCAGCCATTCTGATCCTCAAGTGAGAGGAGCTACCGCGTTGGTTGCCGGAAGCTTTCTCAAAGGAGCGCTGTGCGAAGGGAAGGGGAACTTTCAGAAGTGGTTAACTGCTTGTGCTTCTGATGGTGTGGTTTCACTTTGTCATTTTTGCTGAACTTTTGTACATTGAGTGCAAGAATAATGTTAATTTTAAGGTGCTGTTACATTGCAACGGTTGACCGCGATTTTGATGGAGACGTTGATCGATGGTGCTGCGGTGGCGACAAAGTTGGCTCTTGTTGCCTTGAAGATGTGCCTCGTGCCCGTATTTAACAGCACTGAGGGTCATCTTGGCTTGAAGATAGTGAAGACAATGCTAAGACTTCCTTCCAACCATTACTGGCTTGTAAAGGTTTGTAATTAACACTGGTTTCATATCCTAGAACTTAATTTCTAGCTGTGCCAAAATAATTCTCATTCATTGCAATAGGTTGAGCTGTTGGAACTGTTGCCAGACATCCCGTTCAGTGTAGTGAAGTTCTTGGAAGGCAGCGTAGAGTCACATCATAAGGACATGTCAGATTCACGCGGTTTGCAGAGTGAGTTAATGAATACTGTAGTGTTGAATCTGCTTGGAGATGAAGACTACAGAGTCCGGTATGCAGCAACTGTTGCCATATGCAGGTATGCACACAACGTATTGACACTTATTTCGTACAAGGTGAGGTATGGCAGAAAAATATTGTGTTGTTCTTTCGGCTAGATTGGTCCCCAGGATGTTTTTCCCACTGGATCATCACAATCAAGATCCTTTAATTGCAATTGCCAGGGAACACACCAACAATTTCTTGGACCCTATACTTCACGACAGCACCTTTCCATCCCATTCTCCTATTTTAGGAATCATGCCCCCATATGACAATCTGGGCACCAAATCCGGCAATTCGGTCGTGGAATCTTCACTGTCCAGAATGCTTCACTTCTTGGTGAAAGCCATGTCCTCGTCCGCGAATAAATATCTTACTGTAGGTTGTAATTGCTGGGACATTTGTTCACTTGCAATGAATCAAAATGAAGAAACGCTTGTCTTTGTTTTGTAGGTGGGGTGTTTGCATGCAATAAGTGTTCTGTCCAAGGAGTACCTGGTTACAACTTACCCAGCTGCATGGTCATGCGTCTTGTCCATCGATGGGTTTCACACTTCAGTCTTTTCTGGCAAGAATTCCACTTCAAAGCATACACCAGCCACTCCTCCCAGGTATTATTGCTCCACCTTTTGTGTTCACTGTTATCTGTTAATTGAAATGTACTATTTATGTGGAAACTAATATGGTTATTGTTCTGCGTTTGCAGTGAGAGGATTGCTTTTAGCGCAATGGATGGTGGAAGTTTGGCTGCCGTGGTTATGTCATTGCTGAGTAGTTCATCCATTGCTACTGACCTTCTGGCTCAACAACATGGAGTCCAGCTGCTAGGGAATCTATTTGCCGGTTGGTATATGTTAAATTTTTGTGTTGGTTTAGTTACAATTTGCAAAATCTGTAAGTATTGATCAACAGGAGCGGCCGTAAAGTGTCTGCAAATGCAAAAGAAAAGCCGAGCTGACAGCCCTGTTGAAGATGAAGCACCTTGGTCGATGCTCATTGACTGCTACACAATCACTCTTGCTAAGAACCTATTGGTCCATTTAATAAGGTATTTGTTTTAATATGTCATTATTGTTGCAAAAAAATGAGTTTAATTGGTTTCCTGTATTTTCAGAATGCTGAATGTGTGTGTGCATGTAATGGAGGATCAACAGCCATCTGCGCCACAACTGAAGGCTTCCTTGCCATCTCTTCCCAACACATCATCCTTGAGTCCTATCAAGCGCAAGTCAAAATCAAGTGCAGACGCTTTATCCCACCCTCCAGGTGTACCAACTGCACTTCATGCTTCAGGCAAAAGCTCACCAAGCAAATCTGCATCTACAGGTGAGGGCATGAAAGGTTTTTAGAAGTCAATTTTGATATATCTTCTCCCTTTTCAAATCTGTTAAATTAAATATCATGTAATTAGGTGAGAAAGAAGAGAAATCAAGCCGAACCAGTGGCCACGCGAGCAATGCATTCGGAGCGTTTTACAATCTGCCACATTACATGAAGATCTACGAAGCTCTCAAAGGCACATATTCTAATTACAAGATATCACTGGATGCCCAGAGTGGGGAAAAGTTCATTTCACTCGTACGAACACTTCTACACGTACTTGGGCAACTGTTAGAAATTGCCACCGTGACGGAAATTGGACAGCACGCGGATGAACTTCTCGGTTATCTCAAGTTGCTCATTGTCCTCGAGCCTTGTACGACAATCCTTTGTGTGCAGCAGGTATGCTACGTAAAAATGGAGTTTGCAAAGCTGTTGCAAATAAATATGCAATAATTCTGGGAATATATTGTTTCAGTTACTGAAGTCGCTGTTTGGAACAAATGTGACCAGTCAGTTTGAGAGTCAAACACATGTTACTGACTTGAAACCGGGACATGCAACAAGACTTAATGTGCCAGCTGTAGCTGCGGGTTTCTTTCATTATTGCCTTGGAGCTCCTTACGCTCAGTTGACGCAAACCTTAAACGGAGGACCGTTTCATTTAGCCATGTCGAGTAGCGATTCAAAAAGCGGAAGCTCAAAGTAAGTTTGCTTCTGATCTTACAAAAAGCCGAGTCAGTACGTAGTGCATTTGAATCTTTATGAAAAATATAACAATTATTTTCAAGTCCTCGGTAAGTACCACGGTGAAATTTGAGTTGTGTTTCAGTCTGAATGTCATTGTTGCAAGTGGCATAGTGACAAATGTTGAATATATAACAAGCATTATTTATTGACTTGTTCTTGTATGCAATGCTTAAATAGGTGTTTTTATTGATTTTAAGCTGGCTGGGTTGGATTAAAAACAAGTGGGAAAGGAAATCACCTGTGCTGTCAAAAGTTATTGCTGGTAAGGGTGATAAAGCTCAGCTGTCTTCATACATCCGACTCTTTGAACCGCTGGTCATAAAGGTAAGTAGCAAGTGTGTAAATTTATTATATATCTTAGTGAACTAATACCACTTCATACTTTGTGCGTTGTTAATTTTAGGCTCTGAAACAGTACACAATAACTAGCTCTGTCGAATTGCAATGCCAAGTGCTTCAGATCTTGTCGCAATTGGTACAACTGCGTGTAAACTACTGCCTCTTAGATTCCGATCAAATTTTTATTGGGTTTGTCATCAAACAATTTGAGTACATTGAAGAAGGACAAATTCCGTAAGCGGGTCATTTGTTTGTTTTGATGTTTTCGCTGCGTAAAACCGATTTTTTTTCCTGAAGGCAATCTGAAAAACTGATACCTCGCATCTTCCATTTCCTGGTCCTTCTGTCGTATGAACGATATCATTCAAAGAGTATTATTGGTGTTCCAAAAATCATTCATCTCTGCGATGGTCTGATGGCCAGCGGACAACCTCCGACAACTTTCGGTATTTGACGACGTTCAATTATTATCCTTGTCAATATGTGCCTTCAAATCAATAGCTGCTTTTATACACATTTTTAGCCATTCCAGCACTACTGCCAGTAGTTGAAGATTTATTTTTGGTGAGAGGAATACTGTATAAGTCTGACGCAGGGAAGGAACTAGACACGCAACGGGAAGTTGTGATTTCAATGCTCTTGAAACTAATTCACTGTCATCAGGTAAATAAAGCAATTTTCTTACTTTTAAAATGGTGTTGTTGTAATTTTGTAATAACATGATGCCCAGGTGTTGGATATGTTTGTTGTCATCCTTCAACAAAGTCGCAAAGACTGCGAGGAGAAGTGGAAAAAATTGTCAAGGCAGGTTGTCGATATCTTGTTGCCGCTTCTGCAGAAATTACAGGCAAGTTTACATGTGCAGTACTTTTGTGTATTAGATATCTTAAATTATTTTAATCTGTCATCAAAGGTGAATATCGATAATCAAGAGTCGCTGGACATCCTTCATCAGCTTCTTGAAACGGTTACACCGTCTGTCTTTCGGCCGGTTGATGTGCCGCTAAAAATCTTGCTGTCGCCTCCTTGTGACCTGGTACAAACATATTATTTTTATTTTTCAAGTGTTTATGTACAAATTTTACAGTTCAATAAGCTATCTGATAAATAGATTTTATATTTGCTTTTGTAGAATTCCCCAAAATTGATGCAGCGATGGTTAGGCTTAAATCTTGCCATCATCCGAGTTCTCATTGTGCAATCAACAGAGGAAGTTGTTTTAAGTCGATTATGCGAACTGCACCTTGCATCTGCCATTGGTGCCCATTTCTGGAACTTGTCTCACTTGCAAGATGTTAGTCCGCCTGAAACCACTGCTTTGAGCTTGTACTCGCACGATGTTGAGCAAACACCGCCGGAAGAGATGATGGCTAGGTACATTCATTGTTAATTTTATTTTTATCCTGGCCTTCTTTTATTCCGAATCATTCACCCTCCTTGTAGATTTCTCCTTCAAGTTGTTAAAATCACAGTGACCGCTATACGAGATCACGCTTTCCTTCCGTCAGCAGTCCCGGACCAAATTAACTTCGTATGCCAAGAGTTGGCACATCTACTTCTGTACATTACACACATGTTTCAGTCAGGTTGGTTTGCTTTTCCCTCGCAAATTGAACGAATCATTTTTTATAATTTTACACAAGGTATTTTGCAGGTCTGTTTCGGAGAGTTGCAATGGCGTGCATGTCCGTGGTGAATTCGGACACGAAAAGCATTGCTGAAATCAATAATTGCTTCATCGAGATTGGCATCCAGTACCCTACTCTGACGGTTCAGTGGTGTAACGTGCTTATATTGCTCAATTATGATGTGTTGAGTTTCTGGGAGGAAATGCTGCACTCGTCGCCGAGTCACTGCCGGAAAAATAACACGCACACCAGCAGTTGTCTGGAGATAGTCCGTAAAGGAGGACTCATCTTATTCTGCGATTATGTGGCAAGTTTTACATAGTGCAAGTTTCCATCGCATCCGAAACTAAAAGTATTTGTTCTCCTTTAAGTGTGAAAATTTAAACGACGTCGAACATTTAACCTGGTTGATTGTCAATCATGTCAGCGAGTTGGTTCAACTTTGCAGTGAACCACCTGTTCAAGATCTCATCAGGTCTGTCACCTCTAATTCTATATTTAACAGTCGATATATTTAACAACTTTTTCATCTTTTTAGTGCCGTCCACCGAAATCCAGCTGCCAGTGGACTTTTCCTACAGGCAATCTTGACTCGGTGTGACAATTTAAACAAGGTGTTGTAGTGTGTACAGCTTGACTGAAATAGTACAGCAGGGATGTTATTAAGACTTTTTCGGCATATTGTTTACAGCCGTTTCTACAGTGTCAGCTTCTATCATGTTTGGAACCATCACACCCTGCACAAAGTGGTACTCTGATCTCTCTTCTCGTAGAAAGATTGCTGAGGACACCGTATGTGGCCCTGGCACGTGCCGCACACTCGATGGCCTGCCGGCGTTTTGAGATGCTCTTGGCCGAGCCCCCTGATGAAGGAGCATCTCAGTTACCTCTCAGTGAACTGGACAAACTTTTTCGAAATTTACATTCCCGTGAACTGACCGAAAGGTTAAGATTTTTGATTTTCTGGAGAATAGATTTAAAATTGGTCTGATTACTGACTGGTCTGATGGTGAAATAATTACAGGCATTCACATTTGGTGACATTGATGCGCAAGTTTCGTTCCCACGCGTTCCCATTGGCTGCACCTGCTAATTTAAATATCGATGGTGATCAAAGTACAGTTCACGCTGTAACCGCAGACAAGGTACTGGATATTTACAATAGTCACAATTCTATTTAAATGGTGTTTATCATATAGTATTGTCTTATTTAACAGGCAGGGTTTATGAATTTGGTGAATGAACAATGCCAACTTACTAACTGTGACCGCGATCAATGCGCGCGGTTGCTTGCCAGTTTAGATTACAGTGACCTAATGTCTACCATGGAACATAAAGTAAGATCTGTGTTTGAGGGTTGCAAACCATCCTTAATTAATATATACCTTGTTATATACGAATAAGGATTTTAACCTGTTGCTGCTGGAAAATGCACTGGACCTCGGAGCCCAGTTATACTTGTCTCAGCGAAAGGTTTGCGGAACTGGTGCAAGTGAAGAAGATTCTCCACTTTCACCACAACCTCATCAAAAAGGAGGGTTGGCTTTGTACAGTGCGGCCCGGCAGATCCTGCTGAGGAGCGTTGCGCACCTTGTGTCCCTACTTCCTCATTCGCCTCAGGTTACAGGAGCTATACCATTAAAGTGATTCCATACTTAGTGGATTACATGGGGTAACATTTAGATTTGTTGTATTAGGTGTACTGCACGCAGCCAATGAGACCTTTAACCTCTCGAGAACTGAAATATGTGCACCGATTGAGCACTTTGTTTTCGGACACGTCGGTTTGGGAGATGCTTCACCAAGTGGCCCCTGCCGTAAAGAGTTACCTTGCTGTGATTGGCACTCGACATTCAGCCTTCGCCGAGGTCCCCATGGAGTTCATTTCAGATTTAGCCAGATTTAGTGTGTTGATGCTTGAAGTAAGATTTCTCGCGCGGCTGCTCAATATATTGTACTGCTCGACTTACACAGTACTGTTACAGGCCTGTCATTGGTCTGTGCACGAAGGAGGACGACCTTCTCCACACGTACTTGCACTGTCTTTAGGAGTGACGAACGAAGCGATAAAAAACGTGCAAGTGGCTGGTGTCCTCGGGCTCTCGGACCACACCAACTGGGTCTGCTCGGCTGTTTACGGACTCTACCGTATCTTTGAATTTGGTTGGTTGTGAAACTGGTTTGCAGTTGGCTCGACTAAAAATTCGGTTGATCATGTATTTCTTTGCAGTGACTACGGAGGAATCGAGGTTCGCATCAAGTGGTTGCAAGAGTTCAGAGGATATTTTGATTGGTTTGGAGGATGAACAGCAACATGTGGCTATTGCTTGTGCCAAAATGAGGGACTTGTTGATTTGGCGAGAGACAATGAGAGAGAACTGCGTAGTTCCTAAATGTTTGAGTCACTACCTTGGGGAACTTGTCATAGGTGCGAGTGACTGATAAAACCTTTCCTTTGAAATCTCAAATTAAGGTAAATGTTTTATATATGTGTCCCTTTGTCTTTAGGTTTGGCAAGGCTTCCTGTATTGAACAGCTGCTCTAGAATTCCTCCGATGGCCACACAAATGGGATGGAAGCCTGAAATGTCCAAAGAAGCCCAACGACCTTCAACACCATTGCCGATTGAATTATTACAAGAAAGGGATGTCTTGAGACAATTCATCATCCGTGTCAATACATTAGGTCATTGCGAACATATATAGTACAATTACTTAGCCTTCCCCTTTATAAATTACATTTATTTTGCTTCTTAGGCTGGACAAGCCGACAGCAATTTGAGGAAACTTGGATGTCATTGTTGAGTGTATTGAGTGCTGTTCCTGTTGGGGACTCTCTCAGTCATGAAGTAAGTGATGTCTACCATGAAAATTATCTTGTTGTCTAAGATACGATACGTGCATTTGCAGGAGGAGGTTGAGTGCGCGCACACGGCAAGTTTGGCCATCAAGTGCATCACTTCTCTTTTGCTGCAAACAATGCGTCTACCCCAGCCTGGAAATCCACACAACAGCCCATACTTGTGTCAACCACGTTATAAGCCTTTAGCGTACGTTTACACAAGGTAACTTGAAATGTGCATTTTATTTTGGATGTACTGTAGTATTTTAGTATTTCACAATGGGTTTACATCATTATGGTAGGCTAGGCAAAAGGTTTTTGCTGCCTTGGAGTGCTCTCCAAGCAAAAAGGAAAGAGTTTCTGAAATTAGGCCAGTGGTCGAATGACGTGAAATCCAACGCGCACCAGGTTGCGAGTGTCGAAATAGACAAATGCTCTCGAAGTTCCTCTTTCGGTTTTGGCCAGGTATTGAAGTTGTATATGGAATTATCTGTACAGATTTACAATTCATTTACTTAACACCAGGTATCACTGGAGTACCTTCAAGCAGCGGTCGGTATGACAACCGGCCCGGCAAAGAATACTGAGAATTTGGGGATTGCTTCTCACTCCGCACCTGCTTCATATGAACAAAGAGACAGGATTCTTTCTTCCACTGGACTTGATCTGCATTCCTGCCTCCACTTCCTGCTTGACTTGTACTCGCAGTGGATGGCCAACGCTGTTACATCTCCCACCGCATCTCTGCTGTTACTTACAGAAGCCACACGTTCGGTAATATATTTAATGAGAAGTGTATGACACTTGCATGAGGGTTTTTTGCTTACATGTGTGGTTTAATTTTCACTTTGTACTATTGACTTAGGTTGTGCTGCTGTCGGATGTGTTTACGGAGAGATCACAGTTTCAATGGATGCTGGATATGCTTTTGGAATTGCAACGTACACATCCAGCAGAAGATGAAGTTCTGGCACAGTATCTCACTTTAGGCATTTTGAAAACAGCATCTGTTCTTGGATTGGTATTTGAATTGACTTGATGGAACAGCTGAATGTTTTATTCGGTGTATTGTATAGATTTTCCTCCAATTAGGATGGTGACCTTCCTGGCCAAATTACAAAGATAGTGGAGCAGTCACTTCAAAGTTCCTATTTGCCTACCAAGGTAGCAGCTCTCTTTGGATCTCTATACGTCTTAGAATCTGGTCATTCTGAAACGATACTTCCTCTCATCTCAACGCTGTCTGAATTTTGCATGCGACACTTAGAAACCTTTCCCAGGTAATGCAATTTGATTCGGATCTACTTTATTAGTAGTCAAATTTACAATTGACTTTCCCATTTTGTTTAGAAATGTAACTGAAAATGAGGAATTAACATTGGCGACTTGGTACGTGCTATTCTACATCCTTGAAAACCACAAAGATGATCTTCCAGATGGCAGTCTTACTTCAAGAGCTGTTCAAGTACGCATCTCATGGTTTTTCCACTCCTTGTAATTAGCATGAGGAATAACAAATTATTTATTCACAGACTTGCCTTCAATTGCTGACATTCACAGGACAGAAAGTATCCATGGTTGTGGAGGAAAGCATTGTTCACAGTTTGGAGAGACTAGTTTTGGGAGGAGCAATTGTCGATAAAGATGTTTCATCTATTCTTAAGCTTGCAGTTGAAAGGTACGTATTTACAGTTTGGAAATGAAGTATAATGAAAAATGCCATTTATACCATCAGTATTTTCCCAGATCACGGCACACAAATCCCTTGGAGTCCTTCCTGTCGATGAGCTTGATGTTGGCGTGCATGTATTTAGGTAAATATTGTTAAGTAGAATATCATTATTTATATGCAGCCATTATATGCTTAACATTTACTGCAGGAAAAGACCATGAGGACACAAAAGCAGATCCTTCGCTTGATCGCCAAAGTGCAGAAGCAGATTCCGAGGCATTGATAGCTACGATGGAAAGGTTCACATTGTTGTTTGACAGGTGTGATTTGTTGTACTATTTGTATCTCCAAATTAGTTCTTTGTAGGAATTAGTATTTGTGTATATTTAGGACAAAGAAGGGTTACTATATTGAAGCTGCTACAATCACGTCGCTTTTTGCAACGCTCTTGACGGAGTACTTTCCGTTGTCGGATGTAATGAACAAAGTCATCGGTGAATTCATTTCCAGCCAGCAACCACATCCTCACATGTTTGCTGCTGTTATTTTCCATGTAAGTGTTGTTTAACCATGTTTTACCACAATAAATGCAATTTGGCAAGTGTCATTTTCATGAGGATTATACTTTCAGGTCTGCGAATGGGCCAGCAGACAAGATCAAAGTCCAATGGTCCGTGAATGGGTTTTGCTGTCTTTGTCTAACTTCACCCAACAGTCTCCTCTATCAATGGCCATTTGGTCCCTGACGTGTGTGTTTGTCAGTGCGTCTGATAACTTCTGGTTGCGAGCAATGTATCCTTTACGACGAAGGAATTTTCAAATTTGTGTTCAGTGTCGTATGCGTTTGAGATGTCAAGTTTTAAATTGTATATTTAAATTGCCAATGTTCAGAAATATTTCTTAACATCTGTAAAAGGTTTCCTTTCGTGCAACAACGTATCGGAAAACTAGAAGATCTTGACAGGCAGCTGTTTTGCTTGTGTGCGCAGGACTTCTTCAAACAGGTTTCTATTTTAAAGATGTAATCTGATTTATAGAGCGATTTTTATTTTACTTTTTATCTTTCAGTTGTCTACGAGCAGTGAAGTTGAAGCATTCCTCGCAACAATATCTGCGGTGGCCCAAAATGACACACCGTACATGGATCTTCTGAAGATGCTGAGAGGTTGAAGTGTCCTTTATGAATTCCCGTATGTATGTACATATAAAAATTACCAACAAATTATGAAGGTACAATTTGGAAATAAATTAATAAAGTTATTTATACCCAAGAGTGGTTATACGTACGTGAAGAAATGTGCTGTATGCACTTGGGTTATCCGGAAAATATGACCAAATTTTATTTTTAAATACAAAACTGTTGTAATGTCAAATGTTACATAACAGAATATTTAACATGCATATCAAAATATTGCTTAAAATTATTACCTCGCATGTGAAAGCAGCATTTGAAATTAAAACTGTTAATTTGTATTTTAAAATAAAAGCGGTCATTACTTTCCGGGTAACCCTCGTACATGTTAATATTTTGGTGTATTTGAATTGGATCGGCAATTTCTTTGAAATGTAATGATCGTTTTCCCCATTTTATTCAACGCTCTTTGTTTTGACACCCATCATGGTTTTGAACGGTTTTGAATTTGCCGCGTGGGGGCGTGAGAAATGTTGGCCAATAGAAATGAAGGAGGAGGAGCTTGCTGCGGTATAAAACGTTCCATATGTCATCCGCTGCTTCTATTCTATTTTGTTGCGTATCGAGCGTTGACCGTTTATCGCGACAATGAAACGATGCATAAATAATGACGTAATGAGTCAATAATTAGTATAATAACGGGAGTTACCAGCGGTGTACGACGTTAACATCGGGAAACAACTGTCTTGCTTCGCACCGCATTTTACGATGGCAACTCCGTCTCACGTTTTCCGTACACCGATAGCTCGAACACCGAGTAGTGCTGTTAAAATGTCGGAAAAACCACTAAAACTCGGAACTCGGGTAGAAGTTCCCGGCAAAGATGTTCAAGGCGTTGTGGCTTTCGTGGGTCTGACTCAGTTTTCAACGGGAAAATGGGTTGGAGTGAATTTAGACGAACCCAAAGGTAAAAATAACGGCACTGTCAATGGCAAAACGTATTTCCAATGTAAAGAGGATCATGGGATTTTCCTCCGGCAGTCGCAGGTTTGAAATTGTTTTATTCGTGTGTATAAAATGTCACGTAGCAGATGTGATATTAATCGGCGCCATGATGGCGTTTCAGCTGACAGTTCTGGATGAAAAGGGAGTGCCAATCGTAGAAGGAACCGCATCTGGAAGGAGGAGTTTAAATGCCAGCAGGACATCGCTGTCATCGATCAAGGATGATGAAACTCCACCCAGTAGAAAATCTTCCAGTAAAGAGTCCTTGTCATCTGTATCCAAATTTCCACCTACAAAACGACCCTCATTTGTTGAAGTACTTCGCATATATTTTTGTTTTTATGTTTGCAAGATGGGCCAAAAGTAACACCCTATGTTCACTGCATATACCCATTGAATTGTCAGACATTGCAATGGTCCTTATAAAACCTAAGCTTGCTCAATTACAATGAAAAAGAAATTTGTTTTAATAAAATATACATCTCACATTATTTAATGAAATATTATACAGTGCATATTGTAAATATTTGCCTCTAAAAAACTATGGTATCAATTTTACCGTTTAGTTTCTCTTGAATTCTGTAAAGATTTTAAAATGAATTTGTTTGGCCCACATTGCACTTTCCTTAATATGTGTTTTAATATTACTTGTATTCATAATTCAGCAAAACCTCATTTCACACTTTTCCCACTGCAACTTGAATAATTCAGAACACTTAACACACTGTTTAGTTTATCTTCCATGCCGCATTCTTCCAAGCTTGATATTTCTTGGTCACTTCTTATGCTTAAAATATATTTTCATGTACCTAACACCACTCCACAGTGTTAATGAGGACTTGCTGCATTGAATCAGTTAAAAGTTAAATCACTGAAAAGTCACAACTTGAATTGCCATAGTCACCATTAATCTGTGTTGCACTTTCCACACTTCTCTCGTTGTCAACTTGCAGAAAGAGAAATCACGTGAACATATTCCTTCCGTCATTGAGGTAATTCGACTAATCTCTGCATCTGTCTTGTGTAGTTGCACGCATAACCTCACGTGTGATTTCCCAGCGAATCTTATAATATTTGTTAGAAGTTTAAGTCTTAATGTAAATATTTTTCAGACAAATTTCGTGGAGACTGTTACTCATTCATTCACTCCTGGCGCAATGATGACCCGAAGTGTTGAGGACAAACTTTTGACCGCGCAACGTGAACAAGAAATTGACAATTACAAGGCCGAGATCAAGGACATGCAGGAAAAACTTGAAACTGTCCTTCTGAAACGGGCCCAAGATAAAGAGAAATTAAAAGAAGCTGAGAAAGCTAAGATACAGTTGCAACAGGTTTAGTATATTAAAGTAATTTGGTTCATTTTTCTATTGAGGAGCACTTAACTAAATGAATGGAGTTTGTTTAGCTGGTGGAATTCAAGACCAGGATTATGGAGTCACAAGCGGATTTGCAGAGAGATTTATTGAAAGCTCGGCAAGAAGCAAAGGATGCTATAGAGGCAAGGGAACAGCATGCGGAGGAGATGACCGATTTGGCAGAAACAGTAGAAATGGCCACTTTGGACAAGGAGATGGCTGAAGAAAAGGTTGACTGCGTGCAATTTACTTACACTTCAGTCTTGGACAGGTTTAATTTATTTGTCGTTTGTTTGACAGTGTGAAAGTCTTCAAGCTGAGTTGCAGCAAATGAAGGACAAAGTGGAAGAGTTGACATTAGATTTGGAAATCCTGCGAAGTGAAATCTCAGAAAAAGGTGTTTATTTTACGAATGCATTAGGAAAATGGAGGAAGCATTTTAAAAATGTTATGTAATTCTGCTGTTATAGGTATTGGTGGAGTTGCCACAAATTATGAAATGAAACAACTGGAACAGCAGAATGAACGATTAAAGGAAGCACTCATCAAGTGAGTTTTTAAGGTTTTTAATCAAAAAATATTGTAATCATTTTGTGCAGTATCACGATCATTAATTACGATTTAGGATGAGGGATCTTTCGGCCCAAGACAAGCGAGAACATCAGCAACTTCAGAAAGAAAATGAGCTTCGGCAATCGGAAATCACCGAACTGAGCCGCACCAAGGAAAAGCTGAGCGCAAAGATTGACGAGTACGAGAAGCAGTTCAGCGAGCTCAAAGACCAGGTGACATTGCTGCTTTTGGAATGTATCCTTCCCTTTTAGAACTGCAATTTCAAGGTGTACATTTGAAGGTTGATGCTGCTTTGGGAGCTGAAGAAATGGTAGAGCAATTGACTGAACGCAATTTGAACTTGGAGGAAAAAATCGCAGAGCTCAGAGAACAACTGACTGACATGGTGCTTACTATAATCTTAAGTGTCAATGCTAGTAAATAAATCAGGACTAGGTTCTAATGACAAATTTTGTTGAATTGTAGGAAATGCTGCATGATGTCAACGAACAACTGCAAGAGACGACTCGTGAAACTGAACTTGAGCTAAGGGAAGAACTTGACCTTGCTCGTGGAAAAGTGAACGAGGTAAATTTTATATTATTTAATCTTACCAAATCAATTTGAGTAGCTCCAATAAACATTTTGTTTTGGGGTTAAAAACAGATTCAACACAAGTTAGACGCAGCTCACGAGACTTCCGCTGATTACCAAGCAACCATTCAGAAATTCAGGGAATTGACTGATGCCCTCAAAGTATAAAACAATTTGAAATGTATTAATTTTTTTTGTTTTACTTCATTGTTCATTTTCTAACGAACAGGAGAGAAACCTGGATTTAGTTGACCAACTTGAAAAGGCAACCAATCAAGCGGTGTCCATTCCCATGGAGAAGTTTGATTTCCACATTAAGTTCTCCGAAATGAAAGCTCATGCTAAAGTACATTGCCTTATTTAAATGTGCAATACCTTTAGATAATTGAAGTTAGTTATGAAATTGTTTCTCTTTTTCAGGCTGTTGAAATGGAAATGAGAAGGATTGAAGTATTGCAAGCTAATCAGCACGTGTCATACTTGTGCGCATTCATGCCGGATAATTTCCTTGGACGTGGAGGTATATTATTGAAATGGTCTTGAGGATGGATATAATAGCCAAGAGACCATTGGTCATAAAAGAATTGTTTTCTGTGAATAGGTGACCATGATGCAATTTTGGTATTGTTGCTGGTTCCAAGGATGATCTGGAAAGCGGAAGTGCTTATTGTTCAGATCAAAGAGAAAGTGAGTATAGTAATGATTGTGATTTCTTTGCTCTTTTTGTGAATTTATAAAGTTAAGTGAACATACTTGTATTATAGTACCTTTCACCGGGGGAAATTACGGCAGAAAATTTAATAAAGACGCACAAAATTCAGCAGTTTGGCTTCGCGTGCCGACTCAGTCATCTGCTCTTGTCACTACAGACGTACTTACATCAATATGCAAGGTTGGTTGTCAAATGAATGAAATGTACGTTATTATATAGCGTACTAACTATATTAATATTTGGAATAGTGCCTTGAACACGTGCAGTGTGGATAAATTATTGAAAATGGGAACTTTGTACCCGGAAATAGCTGGCCAGGAGAAAACGATAGATTTTTATTTGGAGCTTTTGAAAAACGACCAGTTGGATGAGACGACTCCACTGGATCTGTTGGAAACTTCATTTCTCTACTTCCAAAACCTTCACAAACATCATTTGCCGGAAGAAAAGATTGACTGTACTATGTTGCTCGCAGGTCACACCAAGCAGTTGTCAACTGCGTGCGATTACATCACGAATGAAGTGGCTTGCGCGAGGGTTTTTATTAAAGTACGCGGTGTCTTTGTGTTAATTACGTATTTCGGCACCAAGTAATTATGTTTCCATGCAAAATTTTCAGCCTGGGGATCATACGGGAGACATGTCACAGCTACTTACCGAAATCGACTGCGGAACTGAAGAAATCCGACAAAATTCACGCAAGGTATCGTATAGGCCTGCAGCAAAACTTTACCACAGAACTGAAATTTGATTTAATCATTTTGTTGTATATTTGTTTTCAGATTAGGAGAAGAATGCCTCAAGAGGGAGCTGTTAATCCAGTACATTTTCCCAAAGAGGTGACTGTTTTTTCATGAAATCAAAAGCTGAATGTGAAACAGCATTGTATCACATTGTGATGTAAATTTTTGCAATTAGTTTGACTATTAATGTGTACTTTTATGTTGGTTTTCCTTGAAGGTACAATCGATACTGTTCCAATGCGGGTTTGAAATGAGTAGAATTGTGAATGTAATGAGACATATTGGCAACTCCATTTTATCATCGGGTAAATATTAACAAAGTGGATAAGTTAGATTAAGTGTTGTTTTTATTTGCAAAGTGAATTTTTACGTTTCTAGATAAAAGTGCAGGAATTTCCAACCAGAAACTGAAGGAATTTGCGCACGATGCTACGGATAAAGTATACGGAAAAGAAGACAGCGGACCATTAGAGTGCCTCGCGTACTTAACTGTTTTATATTGCTGATAGTAATTACTAATTACGTTACATTAATAATACATTTGTTAACATGATCGTATGTTTACTTTTATTTAGTCAGTCGTTGCAATATGTAACCGTGGAAATGGGAAAGATCGCCTTGGCTATGCAGGATGGGGTGTTTGACTTCGATGGTTCAGATGAAGCAAAAGTAACTGTCACGTGTCATACTATATTTTTGAGTTACGATTGCTATAATTTACTCTTATTTTAGACCCCTTCTCCACTTCTGCTGAGAGCAAAAGCAGTGAAATCTGAGATTATAGAACTGGAGAATTTGAAATTGAAATTGGAATCTAAAGATGAGGATATAATTGACCTGAGAAAAGCCCTGAAGATGAAGGTCTGTATTGAATCACTTTTAATCTGTAGGTGCTTGTTCTTAATTTGGTTTGGTTTTGTTGAAAAATGTGCGAAAGATGGACGAGTTGAGCGAACTGCACGTGCGCAAGGACATGTCCGATAAGAAGTTGGAAGTTGTGGGTCAAGAGCACGAGGAACAGCTTCGCAAGTTGCAGGCACACATTGACAATTTAGATGCTCAGCAGCGCAAAAATAAAAAGTAATTATAGTTCAAAATGTGACATTTTTTAAACCAGATTTCGTTTTGCAAATGTTTACTGTGAGTATGGTTTTGAACATTTTGTTATTATAATTTTAGGGAATACGAAGAGACCATGGACCATCTGCAAGCTGACATTGAGGCTTTGGAATCCGAGTGTTCAGATTTAAAAGAAAAACTGAAGACTATTTCAAAACGAGCTTTTATCGAGGGTATCGCCAAGTCACCAGCCCTTGCATCAAGTAAATGTTCTGGTTTATCGGCACCTTCGTTTACAAACATTTGATTAATATTTATGTCATTCAAACACAGTGACCACTCCAACCAGAGTTACTCCTGAAGCAATTTCAACATCTCCCAGTGGTCACGCTACATCTGCTCGTGAACCTTCCCCGTTGGCCAATCAGGTTAATGCCCTTAATGCGGCTCTTCATCGTGTCCTTCAAGAAAATAAAGAGCTTCAAGCTAAACTTATTAAAGTTAGTCGTACAAATATTAAAGTAAACTGGAAAGATTTTGTTACTTAATTGTCTTTTCCATTGTGTACGCAGCATGACATGGCCAAACTTCCACCGTTGCAAGCATTTAGGAAAACAATTCTTGACAATGATCAGCAAGCGTGGCTTGCCGAAACCCAGAAGAAAATAAATTACCTTCAAAATGTATTTGTTGATATTTAATTACTGCAACAGTGATTCTAGAAATTAAGTTTTTTAAATGCATTTTGTGGTTTTAAACAGGAACTGCGCACACTGACAGCAGGAATGCGAGTTGTTGACATTAGCAAAAGAAAACCTGGTATGGAACCAGTCTTGGACAAAGAAGCTCCAGTGAATCATTTAATTTCGCATCAAATCAAAGTGAAAAATGTGCAGGACCAATTGACCAAAGTACTTTACGAATATACAAAATTTCATATTGTATTTTTAGACTTTAGACCAACTACATTGCTGCTTTTCTTTTAGTTGCAGAACGAGATCACATCATTTTTGGTGTCAACACATACAGGTGGTCAAACTTATTCTGATTTTGCCTCGTTTCCAACACCAGAATTTCAGAAGGTAACCGTTTACATTTTCAGACTCAAGGTGAGAGTTTGACATTATTTATTTTATATAACAGGCGCTCAAGGCAGGCATCCAGGAAAATAAATGGATTGGAAGAATCAAATTCCCTATTGGAGTGAATGAGAAACCTGATGTTATTCAACTCCCTATGAATGCAAGTTTCCTAAAGGATTTCCACACAAGACTGCTAGGCTAATTTAACTACTTAACGAGTGAGATGGTAACCACTCGGTGATAAGTTTACTTCCAAATGATGCTGGGGAACATTTGTAGCCATTAAATGGTATGAACAAGGTTCAAAATTTATTCGGGTTATAAATATATGTCCCTGCTTTTTTTGGGACGGATTCTAATTTAAAATCATGACTTTAGTTGAATGAATGCAGTAGTAGATGGCAACAAATATCGATATTGAGTTTTTAAACTGGCAACTCTAACCAATGTTCTGCCACAAGTAAGACATTGCTGAGGAACTGGTAAACAAATATTTCCTTTGCGCTAAGTTATTTTGCTATATTACCATCTTGTTGTTGGCTTAGTTGGGAGAGCGCATAATGATCGTATCTGTAAAATTATCGGAGATATGTGATACTTTATTGAAAGTGAACACTTGAATTAAATATATGCTTTAAATGGTTTATTAGAGGCTTCTTAACATGTGTGTACAATGCAGTACTGGAATGACCAGACTTTGGAAATATCACAGACATTTGAAAGGTAAATTAAAAATGCATAAGACCCGTATGGTAATAATTCATATTAATCAATGGATTTTCATATTAGAACCAGGAATATGAATTGCCACCGATCTGTTCCCAACCACGCTTCCTTTGATTGACATTTGCTACATCGGAGTTCGTCCCGGGTCCAAAATGGAGGTTTGCGGCTTCCGAGTAGATTGGCGCGAAGCGGTTCGGCAACGGGATGTCCCACGCAGTGGAAATGTGGGTAAGTATAAGGTTGGTGACGTGACGTACAGCTTCAGGTTCCCAGTGCACTCCATCTTTAGAGCGACTAGAACATTCAAATATAGAAAGAAGTTTAGCGAAGAAAAACTAACATTTTGGATATTTGAATGTCGAGTCATTACGTACCGTTCAATCTGCATCTGCAGGTAGAAATGAATATCCAATATGTCAAATCCATGTCGTTTGACAATGTTGGCTGCAAACTGATTGGCTTCCATCACGTCAAATCGCAATGTCTTTGTTAGGAATCTCACCTTTAAAATGTAGATGTTTAAAATTTAACGTAGCAAATGAATTGCGGGCATATAATTATAATAATGTACACCTGTTCAGTTAGAATAGCCCCGCGTACGTCAGATGAAACGGGAAGAGATGTCAACCATATCACTAGACAGTTTGGATCCAAAGTTTTCAGATTCCCCATGAGTTTTGGAAGGTTTTCCTGGTAGATGTCCACACCATTTGGGCCCCACCTACAAAAATATTACAAGACCAATTGGTTGATATGTACATACCATTATATTATTCCAAAACAGTCTACATACCTGCAAATATCCCACAAGCAGCTTGAAATTATAACTACATCTGGGTGCAGCTTTTCGCGCATTTTGTGCACAATGCCATCCATATAATCCCCATGACATCTGGTCGCGAAGAAAAAATGCACATTGCAGATTCTGTTTGAAGTGGCAGACCTTTCTTCGGTGTAATCACGGGCGATGGTCAGCCGTGTCCCAGCCACCAGTTTATCATTGCAAAATGATGGTTCCAACTTTTAAAAATGATAGAACATTTAATATTCCCATATAATCTATATAATTAACCATGTTTTGCATATGTTTAAATATGACATGTTCCTGCAATTAATGTTCTTTACCTTCAAACGTAGTGCTTTTTGGGTTATGAAGTTGTTATGAGTAAGAAGTTGAAGCATGTCTTTGTAGAAAGCTCTAACATCTGAAATTAATTTGCATTACAATTTTGATTAAGCAAGGAAGAATAATTCCCTAACAAAAAATACCACTTTTGTGCCATAAAACGACACTTTTCATTCATAAAAATGTGCATAACCGCATATGCACTTTTATGGCACCTATTTTTAATTTGTTAGGGAATCATTGTTGCAATATAAAAATTGTCTTGCTTGAGTCGCCAATGAAAACCACAGTTTTTCCGTTGAGTAATCTCTGGGCATTTTCCTTCAAGAAAATATCAGCCATTCTGACTTGCAGCACAATTAACTTCAATGAAAATAATGAATGATATTATATAGAGGATCGATACATCGAGAACGTACCGCTAATATAATGAAATACGTACAGGGACGTGCTATATAAATATGATCCCACTACATATACTTATACGCGTCTACTTGTCCACTGTAATTATGTTCGATTTGCATAAAGTGCAGCCAAAAGCGAACCAAATGTTTTCTTCAATGAGCACATTGTTTCCTTGAACGAGAATATCGATACAAGATGGCGGCCGCCTTGCGCGCACATGTGTTTCGCATTTTGACGCCAACATGTGGTTTCGGACTAAATAAATTGAAGTTTTTTCGGACGATAACGACTTCTTCCACTTTAAAACAACTCCTTGCTTTAAATAAGGTAATGAGCATATTACTTTACCCGATATTATGTATACTTTGGGGAATTGAGGGGGACGTGAAAAAAATCTAGCCATGCAATTAAATATAGGCATCATTTTTTTTTTATTTTTAATTCTTGGTTATGTGAACGATAATAAGGTTTATTATATTATTCTGTATGCTAAATTTGAAAAGCTGCTGAAGAATTACATTTATTTACTATATACGTTGCATCTCTATTTTTCGATCACATTTTACGCTGTATATAGATTAAATAAATTACTATTTATTGTTGTATTTAATCAAGCTTTGCACTTACATAGATTTTTATCAAGCTTTTATGCAATCATTCTTTTGCATATTTCTCCAATTTCACTTAAATTACAGATTTTATATAACTTATATATCCACAATAAATATATTTGCCCTTTCACAACATGAACAAACCGGTTATAATTCCTTTATACCAAAATAAGCTTCACTTGAACTTGATGTGAACCAAGATTTGAATAACTCAAAGTGAATTCAAGTCCCCATGCAATTACGCAATAGACTTTGTTCACCTTGAAATCGATTTATGGGTATGTTGAAATCGGATGTCATTTTGTTGCAAATTATACAGGCCGGAACACAGACTGCTGACATATTTATTTGGATTAAATGATGGCTACACTACAGAGAAGAAAATGGCCAAAAGGTGGAACGTTATACCAAGGAGTTGGTTATACTGTTCACATCACGAACACTTTCTCGGCTTCTTTAATGGTGAAAGTTTCTTTGGTTCTTGGACAAGTCACTTTGCCATCATTAGCAGCAGCCATGGCATGCAGAGCCTGCAACACACACATAGGTAATTAATTATTAATTAATACCTTTAAGTTTAAAGATATAATTACTTGTTCGCCGTATACATATCCATTGGGAAGCATCAGTGGATGATTATGTTCATTGAGTGGCTGTCCAGAAATATGGCAAATTAATCTTGACTGAGAGCAATGAGCGTAAGGCAAGGAGTTTGCGATCACGTTCATCGGTTGAGCACACACTGGACAATCTGGGTTACGTTCATTTTCCACCTTGTAGCATTGACTGTAAACCATAAATAATTAGCACATTATTGGTACAAAACCAAAGTAACAAATATTGTTTCGTACGGAGTCTTGAGTGCCGCAAGTCCGGCCTGAAGAGCCACCGTGAACACGGAGTACGTGCTCAGCTGGTACAACTTGAAATTCTCGTGTCTAAATTGCTGGACGAGCATCTGCCAGCGAGATTCGTCCAGAAGCTCCTTTGAAACAAGAATATAAATTTCGGTTAAAACGGCTGTAATTTATTAAAGGTGAACTGACAAGGATTTGCAACATACCCTGAAAAAAAGTAGCATTTGATTGCCACTAATTTAGGAACATTGTCTGAAAATTTGGAGCCATTTAAAGCATTATTGCCACAGATACGAATTATTTAGTTTTGCCAAAATAGGACATTGTGACACCAGCGCGTTGACACCGTCCTTCCCTGACGCCCTCTTTAACTACTCGTAACTTTGTGTAACAATTTTTAAAAAAAGTTTTGTTTGCGCCAATCGTTTTACTGGCTTCAATTCTATAGAATTACACACTTTCCAGGGTATGTTACAAAACCTTGTCAGTTCACCTTTAAATAACACAGTGGTTGTTACTTTATATGGCGAGATGTTAGTATTGCTCGGGAAAGCCAGTAGTCCCATGACGCGCTGAACATCCTCCAGTTGTCCATCTTCCAGATTAGCAAAATACTTTTTGGCATGTCTGATTCAGTCCGATATCAAAGAAAGCAACACATGAGTTTAGTTACATAGCTCACTTGTCCATTGAACATTATTAATAAACTGACCGCACGGCTTCAACGCGGCGATCACTTCTTATCAATTCTACAAATTCCTGTCTTCTCAAGTTGAATTCAAGCGAACTCTTTAAAATACAAACAAGAGATAATACAGATTGTTGGATGCAGTGCATGACATGTTGCGTGACATTTTTAAGCACCTTCATCTTGCGCAGTTTGGATTTATTATCGTAGCACCATACAAGGCACTTGCCAGTTTCTTTCCCAGCTAAAGACTCCTCCACATCTTTTGACACCAGGAACAGGTCGATGTTGGTTAAGTCCTTAATCAACATAATTTTATTTAAATAAGTACATATTTATGTCATATCCATGGCAATGTGGCACAAAAGGGTTAGGGAAATGAAACTTGCTTCGATGTTGGATTGCCGGGCGAGTTTAATGGCAGTATTGTAGTAACCACTTCTTAGGAAATATTCGACCAACATACGGTCTAACCGAGTCTTTTTCCATACAGTTAGTGAATTGTTGCTAGCGTTGCTGTGCTCTTTTAAATGATCCACGCGGCGTTTGCACATTGCCGCAGCTCCTTGTTCTTCGCTGAAACTCTCCGCAGCCTGAAAAATTAGCATTTTACTATTTCACTCAAGCCAAATGATGCTATTTCATATTTTCAGTGTGTTAATTGAATTTTAATTTCAAAATGCCAGTATATATCCAGGATATTTACTAGTTTAATTTTCCATGACACAAAATAAATAAGTTGACTGATATCAAATTGTTATTTATGAATGTTAATATGAATATTCCAAAATAAAGTGACAAATGGTTATATACAAACTCCTGGATAGTAATTAAGTGGAATTAACTGTTTTGTTTGTTTGTTTTTGTTTTTTGTGTTTTTTTCATTTTTAGCAAATGCTTAACAAAATTATACATTTCCCATCATTTAAAGAAATCCAGGATTTCCAAACACCCCGATTTTGCATTATATGTTATAATATTTTTTGTTAAAGTTTGCTGCAATTTTAAACACAATTTTCATTAAACATATTCATACACTCTTTATATTACTCGTTTGTTTTTATAGCACTTTTTACTAGTTATGCATAAAAATCATTGGTGTTCATTTGAGAAGTTTTTTAAATTGATTCTGTAGCCCCTTTCAAAACCCGAAAGGGTATGAAATAAAATAAATGAAATACTTAAATTGATTTTTTTTGCCGGGTGGTACAGCGAGAAAATGACCCGTGCAATATTTTCTTGCACGCGTTTTGGACGAGCGCAATATTTGGCCACGTGACTTTGCATTTGAAAACGGGTCTCGCAATACTTTCTTGCGCGCAACTTACCGCCTCAGCAAGAATCCACTGGAATCAACTTGCAATATTTCAATTTTTCCATCAGCGATTCGCGCTTAATCTTCAAGATCTTACCTTTCGTTTCAGGATGTTGAGGCGTTCCATGACTCCTCCAAGAAGACGAGACAGTTCGCCTACAGTGGCATTTTTATTGAGAAGACTTCTTTCCACTTCTCCTACAGCAGCTTGAATATGAGAAACTTCGCGGTCGAGATTCTTCTGAGCGGCTCGAAATTTCTTGTTCAAGATCTCGTAAGGCACCTTTTTGGTATTTTTAAAAATATAATTAAGCCGTTGCGAACGTTTATAACTGCAAAAATGTCACCGTGTGTGCGTACCTTTAATGTGGGGTGCTCCAAAGCTTTCACATCGGCCATTGTTCCGCCCAGACCTCTCGGGTTTACATCGTATTTTAGCGTCGGCACGCAAATTTCAAGGATAATCTACCAGATTTTCTAGTTGCCCAACTGATTATTTATGCCAGTTATCGCAGTGAGAGTGGAATACGCGGCCAAGGACTGTGGATTGAGCAAGTTTCTATCACCCGTTTCGGAATGTTGACATACAGTCGGTGCGAAAAAGTACATTCGAAAAAAAACGTCGTTCAGATGTTGGCGGCTAGGTGGCGTTGCAATATTTTTGGAGAGGTTGGGAGATGGGGGAGCGGGAAATTTGAATCGCACATCCGTCCCCATAGTTGACAAAAAATGTGTGTTAGTAAATTATGGTTTTGGAACAGTACAGGAAAGCAAGGATGAGGAATTCAATGGTGCCAACAAATTTGACCTTTGATCTTGCCTTCAAAGTCATTGGAAAGATAGACCCTCAAATGCAATATTACAACGTTGAAGAGCATGTAAACATTAGTGGAACTGCACTAATAAACATGTTATGAACGCAGTTTTGGTGCAAATTTTGAAGTACATAGGCGTATAAAATAAATGGATTAAGTATATGGCGGTAAGCGAGAAATTAAAAATATTATGCCCAAAACAATATGTTACGTATTATCAACAAAGGAAGGTACAAGGCTGAACTTTAGAACTTATTATTTATGAAATTGGTCGTGAATTTATTACATAATTACTTTTATATTTTCTCTGCAATGTGGGACATTTGTGTAGTTCACTTTTGCCAATGTGTTTTCGGATGGCGGGAAATAATTCTTTCCCGCCATTTTGTTATCCCAATGTGAGTGGTAAATTTCAAATTTGCCGCTTTCGTTGGCGATGTTCCTATTGGTTCATTTGTTCAATAACGAGGTGGTCATTGCCAATTACCTTCGACAATCATTCAAATTAAAGTTTCGATCAACAAATTACCAACAGGTATTTAAATGTTTATGGTTGGATTGGAAGTGATGCGTATTAAAATGCACGCATAATTAATTAACAAATTAATAATTATATTGAAAGCTTTCATATGAGATTTGTGTTGCCGGTCATTTATTTCCTATTTCCGGAACAGTCATTGTTGTACAATATATTTGTTAATTAATAATAAATCTGATATATAATCATGAATTTTATGCGGAACTTTGGTGGGGATTTGGTTGGGGGCGAATCGTCAGCGCGCGAAAAGCGACATGTCATCGATGAGATGATCTCGCCGGATCTCGGCGTCGAACGAGATTTCGCGAGATCGTCCTCCATTGCTCGGTTTTGTGGCGGTCGGTGATCGCGTTCTTTCTCGCTTGGAGGTGTTGCCGTTTCTGCGCGTTGTTCGAGTGCGTCGATATGCTGTAGATTGCATTTCTAGTGGGGATTATAATCGTCGCAAAGCAGCCGTCGACTCGTTCAGTGCCACAATTACGTTTTCACCGACGGATTAAGTGCTAAAAATTGCCGCCAAACGCGTAAGTAGTGACTCCGTCCATCGTTGTTGTTGTCGTCGTCTTTCGTCTTTTTCGTCGCGCACCTCTATTATCCCAAAACGTCCCTTAAAAAAATATCCAAGCTATCGTAACTTTATATTGACTACCGTTCAAAATATCCACTCGTTTTGCGAAAGAACCCGGTTCACAAACGCCGAAGGCCGGCCGTCAAAAAAAAGGGTCAAGAAGTGCGTTAGGCTTATTTCGTGTTCTTCTCTAAAATCGCATAAAAACGTTTGGAAAACACGTTGGAATTTACTCAAAGGACCCGGGAGAGTGGGCAAGGTTTGCGGTGAGCTGGAAATAACCTCGGTTTGGCGGCTGGGGACCCGTGAATTGTGAATAAAAGTTGGGCGCGATCGTTTCAAGGCCGCGAGGGTGCCGATGCGAGAGTGTTGCGCGCGAAACTTGCCTCGCGCAACACTCCCGTAGAGTTAACATGAGAGAAGTTGCACGGCAACTTGTTGCCCGGGGGATAGTGTTGCGTCGGCGCGGAATTCTTGGCGATTTTCGGTTGACGGTCGCCGTCGGTTTGGAAACAACTCTGCGTGTTTGTTGGTTTGTGAAACGCCATCCATCGATTTTGTGTGGCCAAGATGGTGGATTAATTCGGCGAATAGTGAACTGTTTGTCGCCTCGTAGCAGAATTTCGACCGGTTGTTTGTGAGCGGTGTGGAAAATGGCGAGGTGAGGGGTGGGGAAAAAAAAAGAACGAAAAAACTCGGATTAATGGTAGATTTTTTTTTCTCGTTTTGTATCTCTCTTTTCTCCCTTCTGTTAAAACTTGGATCGTTTATTATCATTTTTGGCAACCAACTCACCCGGTTGGCGGGTTGTTTGTACTTTTAAGGATGCGTTCAGTTCCTGGCAAAAGGGGATGAAACTGGAAATCCGTAATGCAATGCTTAATTTATTATATACTGACAAGTGGGGAAAATGGGGGGAATTCATAATGACGTTTTGAATAACTTGTTTATTCAGTTGCTAATTTACATTTATTTGTTACGTGCATATTTTTTAATATGCGAATGAAATATACGATTAATAATATGTAGCATGTGGAAATCAATCACAAGGAAAAGATAATTGGAAATAAATAGTTTTATAAAACAAGTTGTGTGATAGAGAATTTGATAAGTGAAGATAGAAATTACAGAATAGATTGTGAAGGAATTTTAGGGAATTTAAGCTGTATATTGAATAACTGGTTGAATTTGACCTTGAAAATTAAGTGAAATTGTAGCATTTTGCCGAAATTCAGATTTTTTTATGGTACAAAATTCTGGATTAAGAATAGGTTTAAAAATGTTGTATCCAGGGATATACAATTCAAATATTAACACATACATCATTTTAATGTTATAATTTAATTGCCGGATGTATCAACAGGGTGATCACAGACCTGGAAAACCGGAAAAGATCACCAAATTATAAAATTATTATATTGGATGCAGGAAGTTTAGTATTTTTATGTACTGAATATTATTTGAAATAAGGCAACATTTTAGTGTTTTTTGTGTGTTTTAAACATCGAAATACATTACAAAAAATTTGATACAACAATTGTGTAGATTATAAACATTATTATGGAAAAGGTAATTTTTTTATTTACACAATAAGTTGAATAATTCCCCGGAAAAGTCCATTATCGATTGGGGGGAAGGATGTGTTACAGCTAGTTTGTATTGTAAATAATTGTTATTTGAACACATGTTTACATGCAATAAAACAAGCAAAGTATATCGCCAATTAATTTTTACATTAAATGCATACATTGATAATACAATTTGAATTTATGAAATATATCAGGTAGTACATTATATCAGAAATATTTCCTCAGATAAATTACAATTTCAAGAATTATTGCTGGAAGTGGACATAAACATGTATATATCAGCTGTCATGAACTTTATCGTTATTGGGAAATATGATTTATTGGCGGATAAATATTTAATCAACTCATGGCAACAACATTTTATTCTTCCATTGTGGATCTAATTAGCATGCAACAATTTAAGTTATCCGTTTAAAATAAGAGAACAAGTTTCAATGCAAAATATGATGCAAATCAGAATAAATATAATTTGTAAATAATACATAGCGTAAATATTACTGCTACAAATTAACAAAAAATATATAGTAAAATTTGTAATAAAAGTTCATGTAAATTATGATATTGAACCAAATTAGTGTAGATTACAAACTGAAATGTTAATGTGCATAAAACTGGTTTGTTCTATGCAAATTTTACATTAATTGAAGTTAATTTGCAGATTCTACCGTTACATCGGAACAATTATCTTGCTCAATTTAACGGTTACACAAGTTTTAATTGTCAGCGCTGTTGGATGAATGTTTTAACAATTTACATGGCATTTCATGGTACACTGCGCTAGCAACTTTTTTTAAAAGGTCACCTGCGTGGTTTGTTTGGGGAGTGTGAGTTGGGAATGTAACGGCCTCGAGCATGTTCACTGCGCCGCTTATTCTAGGTCGATCGGCTGTTCTGCGTTACGGACAATATCCCACTGTTGGCACAGGGTCGGGCCTTTACGGCGGAACAGCCGGTTTGTACGGATTGAGAGCGGCGTGAACGACAATGGGCTGTTCCTCTCAGCGTACGGTACCCCGTGGGAAGCCGTAGCTGAAATTAGGTTTTCGAAAGGGAAAAATGGACTGTTTTTTAAACATCCTTGGTTTTAAATGGAAAGAAATGTAATGTAATAGTTGGGGAAAAAATTGTGATGTTGTGAAAGCATAACGAAATTGCCTTTTAAATTGGGATGACTGAAAAGCAAAATTAATTACGAAATTTTCAGTTTGCTCGAGATGAGAATTTGATTTTGTAATTTTCCACTTCGCTTGCAAACAATAGCTTTATCTGTAATCTGACAGCTTGATTACGAAATATGAACACATTTGTTTCGTTCTTTTTTTGTTTTCCTTTTGTGGAAGATGTAACGCAATTAGAGTAGTTCGGCTTTTGCCCGCCAGGCTGCGCTGGCGTTGCGGGGTGAAGGAGACTTCCCTCTCATCGCCGGTCATAATAATGATTGGCGTTTCCTTTTTTTT
>JAQFZQ010000367.1:0-35734 GCA_034696005.1 Glomeris marginata | reverse complement strand
TTGCTGTGATATAGGTTGCATCCAATCTGAATTCAAAATAATGATTTACGGAATCTAATTATTGTAACTGTTGATATCTGCTTATTAGTTTAAACTGGCCACCAGGAAGATGACTCAAATATTGCCAAAACACTAATCAGCAAATCTGGTTTTGTAGGTCATATTATGATACCGTAGTCATGAAAATGTTTGATTCAACTATGTTTCATTCCTTCAAGTTGACTACTAAGCAATAATCCAACATTTGTTGAAGTCATATTTTTGATAAAAGATTGAATGCACTAATCATTGTATTGAGGTTTATTGTTTACATGTTGTTTCCATGGTTTAAGTTAATCATGTTTGCACCATGGAATGTTAAGTACAAAATAAACTGTTTGCTACTTTTAATGCAATGTGTAATGTGTGAATTTTGGGAAAGGCCATTTAGGCAGTTCTTCGATGAGAGGTTACTACCAGGAAATCAGTGTTCATCATTTCTGTTGAACAATTGTAAGGTAAAATTTATTTCAGAACTACATTTAAGAAATATATGAAATTGTGTAGACCGTAAATGCCATGTATCTTTTTATATGTAAGCCAAAATTTAATGCGCTTTACTAAATGGTTTCATTGGAGCTAACAATTTGTTGGAAAAGTCCTTAATTTGATATATCACTGCTGCCATACTGATCAATCAGTTACAGCAAATTTGCCTTCCAATCAATATTGAATTAAAATATTTGGTTCCTTGCATTATTTTGCATGCAATTTTAAAATTGTGCTTGTTAAAATTCGGCTGATATTTTCTTCACTTTTGGTTTTTCTCAAATTGTTTGACTTTACATTTTGCTCGGGGTTGAACTTCAACCTTGTAAGGGAGAAAGCCTCAGTCGTTTACATCTGCTCGAACGCTTACAGTTTGGAATGTGTGCTGTACTGTCACACCATGGGGGGTGAGATTGGGATACAGTTTCTTGCTGTTAATTAGTATTGTGGATCGTTGCTATAATAAGAGAAAGGGGATGTAAAAATCAAGTGTGGTTGAATGGACATCATACTTCATCTTGAACTGATTTTAATTTATTTTCCACCCAAAATTGGTGCAGTTCCCTGTCGGAAATTTTTGACATGGTGATCGACCATAGCTAGCACACACACCAGTGTTGGTAACACCACTGTGGTGAGTTGTGGTCCATCATGCTATATGCGGGAAATCTCCCATATGGTTTATATATCACAATAATTTTAAGTTTGTAATAATTTTAGGGGTTCGCATATATAGAGTTTGACATGTCAATTGAAAAGTTTGTTATACAGGGTGAACCAAAAGTCTGGGCCTTAATTTATATAAGTAAAACGGTGGCATATAGAATAAAAACTATCCTACAGTTGAATAGGAAGTCACATGGGGAAATACAAAAATCATATCGCACGTGACCTATGACATCATCTTCAAGGTCATCCATGTTCTAACTTTTGAACCGTTGAAGATGGAGCACAATTTCGAATTAGGCACTTGAAGAGCACATCCGATTTAGTTAATCAAAAGTATTTTCAGAAATTTTGATACATTAGTAAACCGCGTACACAGATTTTTGAAGTTATGTATGATGTGCGCTGCAGTGAAGCGACACCTTGTTTACTAAGGGTTGTAAGAAGTGGACCGCTTGGCATGCATGAAAATAAACCAGACAAATGTAGCAGCAACCTGTCCTAGGTGCTAACCCTTAGTAAACATCATATATAACTACATGATTTTATCTTTTTCACATTTTAATCCCCAATAGAGCAAAATTAATTAATTTTTCATCCTCTCAACTGAATAGGAAGATTTGGAAAGTTCATTTGTAGCATTTTTACAATTGTGAGGTGGAATCATATGAATAGCATATTTAGAACTTTGATTAAAGTCAATGTATATAAAGTCTTTTTAATTCACTAAAGCAGTTGAGTAGGCGTGGCTTCCTTTGCTGGTAGTGACTATCTTTGAAAGTAAGTCTTACATAAAATAGACAATGAGAACCAAGACTTTAAAAATTAGTGAATTGAAAGATGTTGAAGAAAGTTTTTGTGCAAATGCCAGGGCAGAAAATGGCGACTTTGTCTTACTTTATCTTGTTGGACCTAAGAAGGCTCAGACTAAACAAGGTTTGTGTTTTTCTCGTTGACGACATATCCCCCCTGCTACGTCAACAAACAAAACCACCTGGGTTTCTCAGGGTACAACCAAGGTACAACCCTCTTCACCTCCATACTACTTTCATCGTTCCCATATCCTCCAGTCCTATGCGTGTTTCACAACCTATTTACATCCAAATGTGCACTTATATTCCTCCTAAAATGTTGTATCGACTCGTATTCAATCCAAATCTGACCTCAAAATATTTGATTGACAATTCAAAAATGCTTAGTCGGTCCATGGTCAAGGTGGCAGCAGTCTAGTTCGTCTTCAAATTATTTAACCATTCTGAATTATGTCATTGCTTCCATACTGCAGTTAATTAACTTACTTTTGCTGAATGAAGTAATTGGAGGTCTTGCTTTTATCCTAAAAATGTGTTTTCATTCGCATCTTCAATTTGAAGCAGCCAACATTTGATGCCAACTTGAGTTTGGACACACTATGTATACAGTATATGCAATTACATTTGCATAATATACATTTCAAGGGGGTTTGGCTAAGTCTGTGTGTTTAGCTATTTAACTCACTGTAAAACATCCTGTACTTTATTAAATTTGAAGTATTTTTAATTAAGTTAAGCCTGCATTTCAGATTACTCAACAATTTATTTTGTACCTAATGTATAATGTTTGGAAATCCTGTTGGAATTGCATTTGGCTTATCACCATATGGGGTGGACATTTTGGATCGTGTCCTCGTTTTTGATGTTGTTGAGTATTTTAACCTCAATTTACGAGAATTTAATTCCCCAGACATTCCTGTTTTTTAAAGGGAGGGTGAGGAAAATGTAAGTTCACATAGATGTCACTATTGGTGGCAATAAAAGTACATCTGGTGTTTACGTCAGTGTTGTTGCTGATGATGACGACTATGATGATTATGATGATGATGAAGATGATGTCTCCTCCCCCTAGAGAAGCTCCTTCTTGTCTTTTCAAGGAATGGTTCTCAAGGAAGCGAATCTCCTCAGAACAAACAGGAAACCTCCATGTCAAGTGCCCATGAAGGCAACTGTGTCATGTTTTATCATATATTTTTTGACCACACCCTGGTGCATGTTTGGGGAGGGATTTGGAGCATCACGTGACTGGTGGGAAACGTTTTTTCTCTCTTACTGCTCTTATAATTAAGAAACGCCGACAGGCTGCATTTTTACGTCCGTTGACGCACAGTAATTCACGCCCGTGAAACAGTTTGTAATCCCAAGCGGCTCCCTAGAAAAGATCTTCTTCAAAAGGATGGACGGAACGCCCCCTTCCGGGTGGTTTTGTCAACAAACAAAAACTAACCCGCCAGTGACATCAGTAGGTTGAAGCGGATGAGTTTGTAGGAGGGAGGAGGCAGGAGTGAAGTTCTCTACTTTTCGCAATCAGTAATATGTCATGGCTTGTTATTCAGTTAGAAAGTTCAGTTTTTTTTTAAAAATGATGCAGCTTGTCTTTTGCATGAACTTGGAAAAAAGTTTTGGCTGCAAATTTACTATACAGAGATAAACAAAATCCTAAATAGATATGATGACAACATGAAGGAAACCCATTCTAAAATAATGATCAAAGTACTATAGTTAAACCTCGATAAGATGCCACCTGGATAAGTTGTCCCCATTTAAAATTGTTTTAATTATACTGAAACCGCGTCCAAAGTTGCACTAGAGAGGGGAGGAGGTGAAAGGGGAAGACATGACCACTGACCATTTTGGGAGTAAATTTGGAGTAATAAGTTGAACATACTTGGTTGGTCACTGATCGTTTCACCCAAACTCTTCATAAGGTCCACCTCATTGGTCAAAGGTCTCGTCTTCCTCTTTCGCCTCTCCCACCATAGTGCAACTTTGAACGTGGTTTTAGTATAGTACGATAAACAAAGTTTATGAGCGCCAGTTGCACAAATGCGTCACTGGGTGGCGTTTTCGTGTTGCGACAAATGCACAGTGGCAAAATGGCGATTTGTCATAGTAATTTCGCGATTTCGCCCACAGCGCCCCCATGCGGATTTCTCCTGGAACCTTCCTCAGAAACTTGTGGATACAAATTAAAGCAAGGCTAGTATAAGAAAGGCCAAGAGAGTATGACGTCATGGGGTCATGTGATAGTAGCCTGGTGTACCTCACACTAGATGGCAGTGTGTTGGAACAAGGAGCTGATTGGTTGGAATCTCAACTACAGGGTTCCACCAATGAGCACATTGGTTCCACAGCTTCCAGTGCGCTGCCATCTAGTGTGAGGTACACCAAGTTGCTATAACATGACCCTATAGTCTCTTAGCTTTTCTTATACTAGCCTTGGTTAAAGTTATTCATCGCAGCGTTGTGTTGCCCTGTTCCGCCGACAGGAGGCACACTTAACACACGTCATGATAAGTTGACAGTGTGGGTTAACATAGTTAATTAATTTGGAATAATTTCCTTTCCCACAAATTGGTTCTGTACAAGACACGACACGTGTTTCGGCTCTAGTAAATCGCCATCATGGGCATATATGGACATACATATATGGACATAAACATAGATATTTTGCTATTGGGAATATAGTTTGAGGCAAAAACGTATCTGCATTTATATAGTAAGGACAACCCGTAGAGCTGTTACGAGTCTATGTTTGAAAACGTCATAGCGGTGTTGGAAAAATGCAGTTTTTGCATGCAACTGCATGTGTGTACTGTATCCAGTTTGGTTTGGGGTGCTTGGACAATTCTGGGATAGGTTGGCGCCAGGCTGTCGCCCTTTCTACTCGTCCTTTTGCCGTATTATCTCGTTGACGACTCGTCTTCCTCCTCTTCCTCCTCCTCATCCTCCTCTTTCTACTTCTTCCACTCGTGCCTCTTCCTTCTTTTCATCTTGCCATGCTGTTTTTTTATATACTTTTGCTGCACCAGAAGCGATTTGCTCTGCGCGGGATGCCGCATTTTCGCCCACTTTTCCACATTCCTGATGGTTTTTGAACCGAACTCTTATCTCAATCCGATCTGAACGTGAAATATGTCCTTTTGCTGGCTTATTTTCCACTAGGATTCGCCACTTGGCACTCGTTCTCTTCTTTTGTTCCTCTTCTTTCTTGGCAAATTGATCTTCTATACCACCGCTCTTAGTTGTACCCTACACACTTACTTATTCGTGCATACACTTACATAACTGCAACTGCAAAAGGTACATAATACATGAAACCTTTCAAGATTCCAATTGCATATTTCTTATAGACATTTTGCACAGTTGGTATTTATTAAATTGGCAGCATTGTTCGGAATATGTGCAGGAAGTTATTGTGATTTTGTTGTTGTTGTTGCTAGTGGTATTGTGAGTGTAATTACTGGAATTGTTGGTGGTATTCCTGCAGTTGATGGTGTTGCTGTTGTGGTTGAACCGGAATTCTCTTTTTTGCAACATTTTAATTTGAGCAAAAATATGTTGTGACACCTACTGAAATTGTCTTGTGTCTGCATGCTGACGTTACTTGTTAGCAATCATTCATTTTTTGTACATGTTTGTGACAGAACAAGTAGGCCTAATATTGATCTGCTTTCACGAATGTAATTATGGCCAGACATGAATTGTCTTGTGATTTGCAAACATGGCTTGAAAAAAGTTAATTGCACCTCTCTACAATGTGCTTGTTTTCTCAATGGCAAAATCCCTCAGCAGCATTTCAAGAAAAAGTTAAGTTGGTGACTTTTTTGTGAAATTTACAAATAACAATTTACACTTCAGTGCTAAATACGTTCAAAGTAAAAGTGTTGTCACTCCAAACTCTTTGAATTTCTAAAAATATTCTTAGGAACAAGGAAGAAACTTGTATAAAAGTTATTGCAGAGTTTTGAAATACTTACCAACAGCAATTGCTTGTATCACATATAAACCACAAGAAACTATGCTTTGCCTATAATATATTTTAAAGGTGAACTGACAAGGTTTTGCAACATACCCTGAAAAAAATAGCATTTGATTGCTGCTAATTTAGGAACATAGTCCGAAAATTTGAGGGCATTTGAAGGATTATTACCACAGATATGAATTCTTTAGTTTCATATCTGTGGAGTGTACTGAGTAGTAGTATATTGTGAGGTACGTACACTGGAATGCCATTGATAAGCTCTACCATTGGATAAAAATTCAATTTTGCCAATACAGGACACTGTGACACCACCGCGGTGACACCGTCCTTCCATGACGCCCTCTTTAACTACTCGTAACTTTTTGCAACAATTTTTTAAAGAAGTTTTGTTTGCACCAATCGTTTTATTGGCATCAATTCTATAGAATTACACACTTTCGAGGGTATGTTACAAAACCTTGTCAGTTCACCTTTAAAATAATGATCACAATGTACTGCACTTAAACTATAAACATGTAAATATTTTACTATAAATATTATCTTAATTTTGTAATAAGCTTATAGAGAGAGATCTTAGGTGGAACTATAGGTAGGATATGTAGCACTTAAATTGGGTCTTGGACTGAATGTAATGTTTTCTGCAAATGAAATCCTGTCGTAAGCATTTACTTTTTATATAGAAGTATTTTATTTGACAAATCAGATGCAATTTCCGTCGTGCGAAGCAAAGTCAATATTCGTTTGTATTTCTTCTGCAAAACCAGATATCGATTTTGGAGGCTGGAGCTAAGAAAAACATTTTGCAAACTGAACGTTCACTTGTCTCTTTTGCAACAACAAAAAAATGTTCGCTTTCTGAAAAGATCTCGTACAGGATATCACCATTAATTCATAAATATTGTTGACGTGTCAGTGTTTGGCGTTGAAAAAATGCTGCTGATCGTCACACACCGACGATGAATCGCTCTGATATGAATTCCTTAGTCAGACAGACAGACACACTGTGCATTATGACTCACTCGACCGTTATTTACAGGCTGTTCCTCCATCTTGAATCCCCCTAACAACATAAGCAGTTTACACTTGGGACCTCCATGCATTATCTATTACATAATGATGGTGTACTATATAGATCTATGTATTTCTGAATTTTATTAAAGGGAAACTGACAAGGTTTTGTAACATACCCTGGAATGTGGGTAATTCTATAGAATTGATGCCAATAAAACGATTGGCGCAAATAAAACTTTTCTTAAAAATTGTTACAAAAGTTACGAGTAGTTAAAGAAGGCGTCATGGAAGGACGGTATCACCGCGCTGGTGTCACAGTGTCCTGTTTTGACAAAATTTGAATTTTCAGCCAATGAGGCCAAGTGCCTCTGCAGTTTCAGCCAATGGCAGTTCTTATCAATGGCGCTTCAGTGTACGTATCTCACAATACACTCCAGAGATATGAAACTAGTGTATTTCTTGTAGAAATTTAAATGAAGTGATTTTGTAAAAAAAATTTGCCATTTTATAAAGACAAACACCTTGAGACTGAAAGAGTCCGAGAAGTAAGACGATGACGTCATTTTCCCTTTCTATTGGTTGGTTGCTTTTTTTTTTATTTTTTGTTGGCAAGCATTTCATCACTCTTGTAATATTTCTCCGACATCTTTTTCTTGTCTCTCACTTCTTTCTCAGTGTTGGTTTGGGACCAAGGCGCCAAACTTTCAAAAGAAGATATGGGTTTAGCTAGGAAAAAGTCAATGTCTTTGTCGACCATAAAAGTGGAGTAAGACGTTGTTGGTTGGCAGAACAGTTTCTGTGGGAATTGCGAATGAAAATATAATAAAGCCAAAGTGGAAATAGTCAGGCTGGGTCTGTTTAAGTCAGGAAAACATTGTTATATTTCTCAATTGATTTTTGTTCATAAACTTACATATACGAGGAGTATAAACAAAAATATTAGCAATAAAAACAGCTGTTATTAGATATCACTTTAGATTTTGTGAATGAGCAAGTGTAATGATTTGGAACTTACCCCTCTATCTGCAATTTTACAAAAGTTGCATTTTGGAACACTGTGTTCCAATTGTCTTGTCAAAATGAAACGTTCAGAAATGGATTGCCCTTTACTTGTAACATATGCATCAAGTCAAATAATACTGATTTCAAATTTATTTAACAATTATTAGCCCTCCACAAGGTTTATGAATCACCCTGTATATAGTATCCAAGAAAAACTTTTTGATGAAGTTATTTGGATTGTGAATTGTAGAAATGTGATATTGGGTTTGAAGGTGGGTGGTTCCTTTTCTTGATTCTACTCAGCAGATGCGATTGAGTATTTGGCGCATGGTGCATGTCAAGTTGTGGCAAATCTCTCTTTAGCTGTGTGTGAGAGGTTCTGAGGTTCTCCCATCCAGGTAGCGATATGTCATCACTCATGCAAATTGAAAGCCTCTGGCTGCCAGTGTTCGGCCTACATTAGTCACTTATTGACGGCGAAACCCTGAATTAAAAGCCCGTAATAGAAGGTGCGGGAGAGAGAGATTTTCTGCTCAAAGGAAAATAGGAGCTAGGGAAGAGAAGAAGAATAAAAAAAAATGAAACCACCACGCCAACACCAAGCAGGAGAAATTAATCATGGTTTTGGTGGAGGAGAAAAGCATAATAAATTGCAGCCCAGGTCACCTTTTAGCACGTGCACTGATAAGAAGCCGAACGCAAAAGCGACCCACTCCCCTTTCTTCTTTTGCTCTCTCTTCTCTTCGCTCCTCCCACTTTTCCACCCACACACAACCTGTCACTTTGCGATTGTTGTCATCCCTCGTTGGTAGTCTCCTCATTTTCTTTCATACATTCCTCCTTCTTGGGCTGATACGAATTTTTTATGTATGTATTTTGGATGGGGTTGGGGTTTGCGATGGGAGGTGTGTCTGTTTGTCTGTCTCTTGGCATCTTCTTTTAAGAGTCATCCTTAAGGCTGCTGCTTTCTTTCAAGCTTTTCATATTTGGTTGCACGACTTGGCAGGACTCACCATATAGGAAGGAGTTGCGCAATCCGGGCCAAAACATCTGCATTGTTACTTAATTTCTGGGAAAATGCAGCGACTGAGAGTCTGGAGATGTGTATCTGTTATCTTTGATGACACTGCTGTGGCGTATCTAGTGGAAAAAATAATGTAGAAAAGAGAGGGAAGGAGGGAGGAGGGGAAAAAAAGAAGAAATATTATGAAAATGTCACGCTTCATGCTGGAATAAAGATGTGATTTATCGTAAATCAATTTTTGGTTGACCGGTTATCACGTGTCATTTTTGAACGCCTGTCCTTACTTGTCAATTAAGACATAGTATTTTTTAAAGAATTTAAATGATGAATACTTAGGCTTCGTTAAGATTACAGTGAAATTTAAATAAAACTATTTGGTTAAGCTTATTGCGCGATAATGACAGGGTGGTCCGCTTCGGGTGCTTTGGTCTAGTAACTTTGTAACGGTCAAAGATAAGTGAGTAATGGTAACAGGAGTGAATAGGAAGTGCCCTATGCCGATTCCAAAAATGGTATTTCATATGACCTTGAGTGGCGGTTTCAAGGTTATTGCATTTCTATCTTTTAAACCGCTAATGATAGACAAGTAATTCCAATTTGAAAGTTGAAGCCTGCTATCGAATTAGACTGAAAACAATTATTGCACATTTTTGAAACCGAAATCACTCCTGCAAAGGAACATTGAAGTACAGTATGTACAGTGCATCACAGCAAACATAGGCCGCTATGTGGAAAAGTGATATTACATTTTGAAGATTTCAATGGTTTTCTTATCCTGTATATATGATAAATGTTTCGGTTACAGTTTAATTGGTTTGACCTTTCGAAAAGTATTTGACGTTTTGTTTAGTTCATTTCCTTTATCCATTGTGCCAATTTCACTCTGACCTCATAATTGTCAGTCTATATTTGCCATAAATGGCTATTAATTTTGATCATCGTCTTTTAGCGAAATAAGCGCAGTTTATGGGAAATCACTACGCTGTAAAACTGCTCCTATTAGCAACTTAAAAACAGTAACTGGGAACTTGCTCGAGTTTTATGATCTTGATGCCAGACAGAGACTTGTGTAACATTTGTAAGGATGTTGTTAAATATGTAACTCGGATAAGGAGCAAGATCGATAGCATGTCATGAAAAAAGGGTAGGAGTTACATATGTTGCTGGCCCTACTGTAAGCCTGTTCTTGGCACCCACAAAAACCCACACTCGATTTTTGCTAAGTGGATTGAAGTAGGTTGCTGGGTACATTGAGGAAATCGTCCCAACTAAATATATACTGCAAGTCCAGCTATCATTGCCATTTTCGCATTGCCAACTTGGCTTCCATCTTGGCAGGAAAGAAATCGTCGGCGAAGGCTGATTATATTCTGCTGGCAATGAAAAAAAATGTTCGGTTGGTTGGTGGAAGCCATTGTCATCGGGCATATTTCAACGCTAACGGCTAATCCCCACGACCAACGAAGCGCATTGATCGGTCTTCAAAGACTGGACGTGCCTCAGCTCAGCAAACGGCGTTTGCAGAACTGAAGGGGGAAAAAATAAGAATCCTACCACCTTCAGTTCCATTCGTAGGGCAAACGTCGACAAAAAATATTGGGGCAAAAACGTTGGATAAATGAGAGTAGAAGGGGATGAATGCTCAGGCGCATAATACTCCCACAGAAAGTTGCTTACAAAGAGAAAAGGGAATTCGCTCCAAGTTTGTTTCTGGATTTATCTGCGTTTACAAAATCTCGCAAGAAAGTTAGGTATAGGAGTGCAGTATTGAGAGCAATGCAGAACGCATCAATCGCAAGCTTTATACATTCTCCCAGGAGAATCACTTCCTCGAAAATTTGGAAATCTTGGTGAGTTGCTTGCCTGAATTTTTTACAAAATAGTATAGTATACTCGGAATTTATACGCAAGAGATTTGGGTGAAAGCAACCAGCAGCTATGCAAAATGGCACAAAGAAGGTACATAGGCAATCTTCAAATAAGATACTATTATCTGCTATCTACTGTTAAATGTTTGTGATATTTTTCTGTAAGTCATAGCAGATTCTGTTGAAAGGATGTTAATTTCGCAGAAGTACATTTTCATTTTTCAGTAATCTGTAATTACTTATAGGATGAATTATTTACAATTTAATGTGTACAATAATTATTTGTAAATTGAGGATATAGTATAACAGTTTAAGACTTCAACATAACAATGAATTTAATTAAGGCAAGTGTTATCGTTGGTCACCTATTTATAATGACAACTTTGTCACTCCATCTGATGGGGATAAAATATGCAAGTGTGTGTTGACTAAAATATAATTGGACACATCTGATGGCTGGACATTTTGGGTACCCCTAGTATTTTTTGTACTTTGTAATTGGGAACAAATTGGAATGAAAAAGAAACAAGAATTGGAGCGTTTTAACTGTTCACAGAAAATCGTAAAGCTCGCTGCATTTTTGTTATTCATTGGAAAATAACACTCCATGTATAATAAATGTTAGTTGAAACGTTTTTCGATGCTGTGCCTCCCTTAAAAATTGACAAACTGTGCTTGAAATGCACACACTAGTTGTATCCAACCCCAGCAATCTAGTTTTTATTTATTTATTTTGAGAGGAAACCTCAGCTATTAAGAAACTTGTGTATATACAGAATGACAAAATTGGTGGTATTGAGTACTACAATATATTTTATTGAAGAGAACCCCGTCCACTGTTTGTTTTTCCATTTTAGTGCACTAATGAAATGGTCAGGCAACAACCGGCTAGTTCTAGAGATAATGTGATAAAATCCGTCAGCTGGATGGATGTACACGCCTATAAAAAAATGCTCAACTTTTTTGGTTTGTTTTTATCGTTGTTGTCGACAAAAACGTGACCAGTTCTTGTTCGCTGCATCTCCCCTCAAAAATCAAAGCTGGAGAGTACTACACCGAGTAGTCCACTATCAATCTGCCTGAATGGAAGACTCGTTCCGCCTGCTGGATTCTCAGCTATGGTCCACACGAATCGATTCTGTGTTGTCCCCTCGCAGAAAAACATGGTCCGAAAGGTCTGGCACAAACGGACAACATAATGCTCCATCTTGCATGATATGTACTACCTGAAATCTGCACTAATTGCTAAGCAAACACAGTCCATATATACCACAACTCAAGCTTCTTTCTGAATGTTGCTTTGGCAGTTATAATATTCCCCCACACGCATATTTGGAAGATGTTGTTTAAGGTGGAACATCAAACCGGTTTTAGAACAATACGTGCCTGGATGCATCACAGTTGGCAATTTTGAAAATCTGGAATAAATGTATGCCGGAGGTTAGAGTTAAGAAATGAATTGCGCAGTTCAGACATGATTCCGTACTAATTTGGTTGCAGGTTCATTTTTGGGCGAACTTGAGATTTTTCCGAAATATTCTGAAATATGTGCAGGATATTCTGATTTGATTACTTTTGGGAAATCATGAAAAATCATGTGGTGTAGTCAGATTTGAGATTTTTCATGCTTGTTTAGTGGTGGGCTATGCATGTATCGTGATCATTTTTTCACCTCTTTGGTGTAGTTAATTTGGAATTAAATTCAAAAGTGAATGTCATCAAAAATGAGGGATTTAAATGGTTTACCTGAAAACTACTTTGAGCAGTGGGAATATGTGTTTTACATTTTATTGATTTACCATTCGAATTGTAGCAATGGCGATTTCCTAAAGAAAATTATTGCAGCTTGATTTCTGAAATACAGGTCGATACATCGGTATTTGCACATGTATCGAAGCAGGGGGAAACGTGGATGCCTGCCTGCTGCTTAAACTCGATTTGCCTTTCAAATAATTCAAAAACTACCAAAAAACATTAAATTAGTGGTATGCACTTCCCAACATGGTCTTATAGGAAATCTCCTCAGGATTCCGAATCTGGCATCGAAATTGGCACTGCTATCACGGTTTAGGAGATTTTCGACTTTTAGTGGAGGCATTCAAAGTGAAACTTGATTGCGTTTAGCTGTCATTGCTTAGGCGCGAAAAAATGGGCATCGGAGTGCCTCAATCTGCATAAAACCGATACAGTCTTATTGGAAAAGTCCTCAGGATTCCGAATCACTACCCATAATCGATCCAGCGGTCACGGGACAGGATTCACCATTTTCAACTTTCGTTGGAGGCTGCGAAGCGAACCGTTCTGGAAATGATCCATTTTTAAGATTTGCCCTGCGAAACGAAGCATATAGGATGCTCCTATCTATACAAAACCAACATTTTCTTATTGGAAAAATACTCAGGAATCCGAATCAGTCCTGGGATTCGACTTTGCTATCACGGTTTAGGAGGTATTCGACTTTTTAGTGGATGCAAGAACAGTGAAGGTTTAGCAGAGTTCACTTTAGCCATGTAAAACGATGATTATTTGTGGTCCAATCTGCACTAAACAGACATATTCTGAAAGGAAAACTCCTCAGGATTCCGAATCTGTCTTCGGAATTGACACTGCTATCACGGTTTAGGAGATGTTCGACTTTTAGTGGAGCGCCCGTTTGAGCGCCCCCTGTTGGCACGTATCGTCCTTAAAACCGGTTTGATGTTCGACCTTAAGGAATGTTCTTTTATTTTAAAGCAATAGACATTGCCGTGCAAGTCATATGACAGCTCACCGCGTGGTCCAGCTTCCAACATATCGATCGAAATATAATTGTGCTTTTGTTCTTTACCGAGATGATTGTTCGTTCACATTTCGTTTTGTTTTTCTTTTTTGCTTTTTTCTTACAGATCCTCCAGAAAATGCGAGCGTTTCTACTCCAGTTCTAGATATCATTGAAGGAGAGAGCATGCCAGGAGTTCGCTGTAAAGCCTTTGCTTACCCTGACAGCACGTACATATGGTTTTTAAACAATCGTACAGTGGCCAAGGGCGAGCTTCTTGCACTTCCTGGAACCCTGACTCGTGAAAGAGGTGGATTGTACACATGTGTCGTATCCAATCGTCTTGGTTCTGCGACAGCCACCACTTTGATCAACGTTCTATGTAAGTATATAAATCTAGAAATTATATGCGCAGCGTCTTTAATGACCGGAAGCAATATTTGTAAATTAATTGAGGAATTTATAACGTCTCAAGATTGATGTGAGACATGCATGCTGTGATAATTATTATGTGTTCGTAAATGGAACAACCCAAGAATTCACATTCCACAGCTCACCAGGAAGCTTTGTGCTCAATGTCGGCCCTAAGCATTAGCTTGTTTAGCTTATGCGGTTAGATCACATCAAAAGTTGGCACTTCATGCTTTGCCTGACTCGAAAAAGAAAGAACAATGCTTAATGCAACAACTTGAATAAGTGCAATTTGCTTTTTACCAAGCAAATTGCACATTATTCTATGTGCTTGTCAGTGCCAGCTGACAGGTGCCATGTACAGAACATGCACTCCACTACTGGTCGCCATGTTTCTGTCCGTTGTTGCACACAGCATTACCTTGCAGCATGACTATATACAAATTAAGATTGAGACTCAATTTTCACTATGCTATTTTAAAATTTGTTTTGTTGCTTTATATTTTTTCTTTCAAATATGCATACAGAGATTGTGATTATCATATTTTAGTCTCAGTTTATCTAATTAAGAAGCTCCTGTTTGGCTGGTGATCGTGCCAGTTTGACTGCACCCGCTGCAGATTCTTGATAGCAGCAATTGTTCCATTATGCTTCTCATATATTCATACTTGTTGTGTTGTATTTTGTTTGGTTAATGTAGATAAACCAGAATGCCGGTTAGTCAATCAGGGTGTGTCTAGAGGTCGGGTGTTGCTCTCATGCCAAGCAGAAGGGAACCCACAACCAATACATTTCACATGGAGCCTGGAAAACAGCACTCTGAAGGATGCTGCTGTTCAGCTGAAAGGCTCTGAAAGTGTGCTGGCAATTCCCAACTCCAACTCTCATTCTGGCACATATTCCTGCACTGCAAACAACTCTATTGGTGTGTCAACTCACTGTTTATTGGACATCGCTGGATGGACTCCAGGTTGGTGCTATGTTTCGTATATATAATTTTACATTATTCATTCCTACATAACGTTTCATTTGTTGTACTATTGATTCTGCAATGTTTTAATGATGTAATGTAATTAAGATATTTAACATATGATGTGTGCGAGCAAGAAGTTTAAGAATCACTGCTGTATCGTTTAATAGAGTTAGTGGGGAAATGTGCAAACTGAAGCAATCTCTAAATTTATTAGTTGTTTGCACAGCATATGGGTACTATAGTGTAAATACTGGTACGAATTCTTTTGTTTAAATCTGGGAGAATCCTGTGTAACTATATATAGATGGTGTTTTTGTGTAATTTGCATTTGGCAGTGCCCCTATTGATTTGCATATCAGTTAATTTGCATTGCATAAACTCGCTTACCGTTGATTCGCATTTTATGGTTTTACTCGACAGCTGAGACACAAAGCTGGCTGGAAAAACTCAGTGACGACAATCTGCTGATGGTGAGCGTTGTTGGTGGAGGAGTGGCTGTACTTGTCTGTGTCGCGTGCTGCGTTGTTTTTTTGGTGGCAAAGCGGCGAAAGGCTAGAGCTAAATGTAAGTATTGATTTCTTTTTTATTTTTCCAAGTAAAACTTTACCTTTCGCATTTGCAAGCACAATTTAGGCACGGTCTTACACGTAGCATTGTAGGTAATCTGTCATGACAAGGGCATTCAAAACAGGTGTAGGCCTACTGTAGCAAGAATAATGGAAACAATTTGGCCGAGTAGAATTGGCCTGCATGTTGTTATAGGCAAATGCCCAGCAGCAAAATGGCATCCCATATGTGTACCAATCACGTACTATAGGATATTGCGTAAAAGCTGTTGAAACGAAAATTTTGACAATTCGTATGATCAGAGTTGTAAAACTACAGCACTTATTTACACAAACTTTTGCATTCTAAACAATATTTGTTGGAAGGTGCTGTAACTTTTATGTGATGAAATGACGAATCCATCCTTTATATATTTTGCATTTGTCAATCTTTACAAGCAAGCAACACGAATTTTGATAATTAGTTCTACTGCAGAATATGTAATGAAGTAAGCAGTAATGTTTTCTACATATTGATAAATATGATCTTTAAATTCAGTTTACATAGGGAACGACTCTTGTGATGTATGTAGGTCATAATACAAATATTCAACCAAGGTATTGTTGACATTGTGAATTGTTATAAATATGTTTGCCATGAAATCTGTACCTATACAATGTCTCTTTCATGGTGAACCACAATGTCAATTTGCCTTTTACAAGTGGCACAAAGTGCGTATAATATTGGTAATAAATACTGAATAGGAGAAATATGAAATACTACGTGGATTTATACTGGAGCACAGCCTCGTGTCACTTCTGCATGAAATTGATTGCCTTAAAATCAAAGAGATATACGCTGGTTTTGGAAGGTGTCCAGGGAAAGGGAGACTCGGATGATAGTTGACATGAGAAGATTACTGCATTATGACTGTTAGCATGGAACTCAATCTCATTTCCTTGGAGAGAGAGAGAGGAGAGCAAAGTTTTAATGTAATCCTGTATTTTGAAATGTTCAGGAGTATACTATTCCAAAGGAACTTGTTAAAATCGCAGTGAATAATCCAAACCAAAGGAAATCCTCAAAGTCCTTACTCGTATATGACATATAGTTACGTGAAACTTTTATGTCATGTCAGAAAACCATGCATGATTAAGTCCATTGGGATTCATTATATCGTATTCGGTAGATGTTCAAAGCAGTATCAAACAGCAGTATGTTTTAATACATTTTGGTCATTTCATTTGCTGTAATTTTTACAAACTAAAAGCCCCAGCATTATAAAATTCAACATTATTTATCACAATTGCAAATGTATATAATACCACTACATTTAGACTAAATTTTAGCTCCAACCAATGATAAATCTGGCATACAGCACCTATGTCAAATTGGACAACTGTTAAATATTGTATATTTTGTAGATCTGAAACTTTTGGATTTAGTTTAGCACAATGCAACTAAAATTATCGCAATTTTCAAATAAAGCGATATATTTATAGTTTTTTGGACCAATGATTTCGGTTGCTCATTTTGTACTTCAATGCCAAGATTTCACGGATGCAGTCCTGCATTAATATCAGCTGCGATTAATCAACGTCGCAGTGATTGTCCCTTTTTTTAAGGAATAACCCAGCAGTTCCAGCTTCGAGTTAAAATTAAAATAGATATGTTGTCTGAGGAGGAGCTCCAATTGATGCAGATGACAGTAACGATGATTACGCATGATTGGCCAGACTTTCAGAGATGAATGTACAGCTGCTAAAGTCGATAAAGCAAATTACTGTGATGGAGGCGAGGAGAAGGTTTTTGAGCGCATTTCAACACTAATAAGTTAGCTTGGATTCACTCGGAGTGTAATTTCTCTGCAGTTTGCGCCAGCTGATGAAATACCATACATTGGTGGATTTATGATGGTATTTAGGTATCATTTGCGCGTCGCAATTGCTAAGTAGACACACAAAAAAACGCAGCTCGTTATTATTTTCTTGCTTATACGTGCGATATAATTTTACATGAGCCGAATTTTTATCTTAGTATGATGCGTGATAATATACTGTAAAAATGGCGAGGAGCTTCGTCGGAACTAATAGCTTGTTTCTTTGCAAAGAGCGTCGAACTGCATAGGAGATTAAGGCTATTTAGTGTCATCCATAAATTATAAGGTTCATTTGAAAACGCATTCTTTTATATTAACGGGATTGCTGAAAAATAAATGCTACCCTAGCCTATATACTATAATACCCTACCTACCTATAAACTGAATGCAGGTAATCTATCATATGGGATAAAATATTAGGGAAGGAGCTGCAGTACATAAAGCGGATTATGCCTTGGTTCAGATTCGTTATTGTTATTCAACTATGGTGTTCTCATGTGCGATGTTTGGTTGACAATAGTAAGCTGTTTTCAAAGTAAATCCGGTTTTATCCTGCATAAACACCTTGTCCATTCAGTGATGTGTAATTGCGGAAATTCAACATTAACATTGCAGTTGTTTAGTGGTGAACTGCCTTAATTGTTGCCGGTTTGTAGTACTGAGTGCAACTTAATGATTATGTAATCGACTAATTTGTGAAAGTAATTTACATGTTCAAAATTGTAAATGGTTTAAATTCAGAATTGTGTAGAATAGAGCTTATGGAAGGAGAAAATACTCCGTTTTCTCTTGAAATATGTGTATTTCATTCGCTGTTATGTCTGTTGAACGTTTATTGATAAACATGTTGCAGAAGTTTTTAAAGTATTTCTGACCCCATTGCCAGGACATTTTGTCACATGGCCAAGCGAGACTCGAAAACTATTTATTCACTCCTTGCAAAACAGGAAGGAAAACATGCTTTCATCCAAAATGGATAGTTGGCACGAGGCGATAGACCAATATATTTGGTTTTAGAAGTTTGTCCTGGATCCCTTACTGAATCGTGCCATTTCTAATCGTCTTTGTCAGTTACAATGTTGCATTATTTCAGAATGATAAATATGCAAAATCATGTAGGACTTCTTCGAGCTTTCCAAATAAGATATGAACCATGCAAACGATAAAAATCTGCCAAACAATGATATAAATGGACTATAACCAAAGTTAAATTCGCATTTCACTATGGCATTAACATAAATCATGAGATGGTTACATTTGTTTTGTTGAAATCATTTATGTGGAATGACACTCACATAAAATTTAGTTTAATGGGCATGATAAATGGCCACTGTTTGTACAAGTGGAAAATGTATTGTAATGAAACAGCTTCTATTATTTTTGTTATACAGAAGATAATGTTTGTGTTGGAAATTGTTTTATTCTATCATACTTTTATAACTTGAAGTATTGTTCCATCTGTATTACTTGGCAATTATTGACTTGCCCACATATACAAGTGCCTCCTAAAAATGGCTTTGTGTGCAATATCACATTCCAATTTTAGCAAGCCCTCTCTTGCACAATATAAAATAGAGGATTGAGAGAATAAGTGATAGCTGTGCTGACGACCCTTTTCCGTTTGCAATGACGCTTTCCTGCAATACTTTTTTCTATCTGTGATCCTTTTCCTTGACTGTGCGTTTTACCCAATAAACTTGCCCTCTCCTTTGCAGATAACGATGCTGTTGAGTTGGAAGAGCGTGAAAAGTAAGTATTCACCTTCTCACGTTCCTTTATCTAGAAGCAGTATAGTAGTGTGCACTCTCACTTCCTTTTTTTCTTCATGTATGGGCTATACTGAAAACTTGGCTTCCTCCGTTACATTTCTCTCTGTCAATGTATTTCGTTGGGTTCTAAAACGGGCATAAATTTTGGTAGCGTGAATAGTACATTGTGGCTTCTCTCCCCAACCTTATAACTTCCTGGACCCACATGCTGAACTTCCCAGCTTAAACAGATACGATTTCCGATGTCCGGTTGCCTATCAGTGGGGGAGGGACTTCTGTAGAATTCCCTTTCCTAGAACCAGACATGTCCTTCCGTTTATAGGATTCCTGGGCACTAGATGAACTCTCTCATCGGTCAGAAAGGTTTTATCGGGTAGAGGCGACTTCCATGATAATCGTTATTCTGGCCAATCTCTGAACTGTTGCCACCCGCACCTCACTATCGAAATGATGACCCCAGCAAGGGCCAATTTCCTTCTCGAATTCCTAGAACGCCAAAAACATCCTAATGGTTATTTTTATCTGGCAATGACTTCTGATGACCGTGAAGAATTGTCAGGACCAACATTGAGAGACTTAGGGAAAAGTTAGTCATCCTTATAAATAACTTCTTATTATAGAGCTTAAATTATATTTTTATGGTAGGGTGCTAGCGAATAGAGTTTTTCAAGGAATCATTGGCAGTGCTGAACAGAGTTTTATTTTTGTTATTCCTGCGAGATTCTAGATTTTTTCAAAATCATTCATATGCTGATCAAGTGTTTCAGTTTTTTCGACATCACAACGTAGGGAATATCTGAAATAAATAAAACTGGATGGTAGGTACATTAAAACATAGTAGGGAATTGACATTCACTTCCACTTGCTCTGCAGGGAATAGGAAACAAAGCAGTCATTTTGAAAGCATGTTTTGCTGTGATTAAAGCTAAAAATATTAAAAATATAGAACACTGTGACTAGATACCTTGCCAAAGCAGATGAGATTTCATGGTAATATAGGTCTATCCTTCCAGCTGAGCTCATTTGAGGTTATGTTTGATTATATCTGTTAGATAGATGCGCAAATGAAGTGAGTTCCTCGTATGGTTATGGTAAAATCTTTTGGGAGCACCAAGATAAAATGCTGTCTCTCATCATAAAAACGTTACAAATAAAAGGGTGAGAAGCAATTAACGCTTTTATGAGGGCTATTGTATATATCTTTCGCGTTTCATTTTTCTTGTAAAGCAGGAATAAATTCATACATATAGGTGGTGAGCATTAATATACAGTACTAGGCCCTGGAAGTGCAATTGTATCCCTTAAAAATGTCATTTTTAATAATACTCCTCTTTTAAGTGAACCAATAAAGATGTCCGTCCAACTCTTAAACAGTCTTTGAGCCCCTTGAATGTATCCACCCATAGGACATAAGGCAAATACCCATTTGGAACTGTCTCAAAACCAACTGTTTATGAATACGTGTTGAATCTCCTGTTGTAAATATCAAAATGAAAATTTTAGATGATGTAATCTGTAATTTTTTCCACGATGCAAAACTTATTCGACTTCCTAGTACCAAAGTTCTCGAGTTGCATATAAAAGACTGGCGGCTATGAAAGAATTAAGTCGCACATCACAGCTTCTTTTTTAGATTTCTTCCGCAAAACTTATAATAACCTAGCGAAATTATCGACCCACAGCCGGAGTTTGAGATATTCTTCTGATATAAATAGATCCTTGCAAAAATCGACTGTAAGCATGGATACTTTTGTCCTTTAGCCGTCGTCTTACAGGTGACACTTTGCCTAATACTTTTTCGTTCGCTGTCGCTCGTGCCTTTCTAGAGAAGACTGTCTTTTGTCCATGTGAAGTAGAACTCCTTCCCTTTTCATCTCTTTTATTTCCTGAAGACGAGGATGTTGGCAAAAAATGTATTCAACACGTTCCCTTACGTGATTACAGCTCCGGCTTACATGCTGTATCAGTCGATTTTTGCTTGGTTATCGATTTATAAATAAACTTTTGAATTCACTGCATCGCTAACGCTCAAAAATTACATGATACATTTCTTTTGAAAAAGGTTATGATGAGAACTTTGCTAATGATTTTGTACATATTTTTCCAATGAACCAACTCTGCATTGAAAATTGCAAAGATTAATTTCTTCAACAGTGAACTAAATATATCACAACTCTGACAAGCAAAATTCACGATTGATTTTTTGTTATATTGTATGCCTTAGTAAGCATAACATTATTGCACACAATTGGTGTTTTACACCCCATTCCTTTTCAATTTAAGCTGTTTTGGTTCACATTTAATGCAACTCGTTCGGTCTCTTTGAGCTCTAGATGACCACTAACGGTCATCAGCCCACCCGGAAAGCTTGCAAACGTTTGATTGATGTGCCAAACAAAGTCTGTTACCTATGTGTGTGGAGTGCAAGGGTGGTGTGCCACATTGGATGGTGCATGTGACACATTCCCCGTATGAAACACAGCAACCTATACTGTATATGTACTTGGCAATCACCCTTGACGAAAAGAGATGCCATATTGTCTTAATTCCCCCAGAGAAATGGGAAATATCTGCCTCAGACTCATTAATATTTTTAATGAATCTGAAAACCTGAATCATATCATTTCAAAACACGCTCCTCGCCAGTGCTCTAATGTTCTTTGTATATGTCAAATCCGTATGTCCTTATCATATAATAAGGCTCCCTTACATATACATAAGTTTCCAATATGAGGATTCACAAGAGACCTTATACAGGGTGTCCCACCAGAAGGGAGCACCTCAGATATTAAGGGAACTATGGGGAATTTGGAGAATGCGAATTGGTGATCATATATGAACTCTGCTATTATGAATCCAATGACGGCGTTACCATTGACCTTGAATATTTATTTCAAGGTTATTTAAATTCTAATTTTCGGACCGTTGCATTGAAGGGGTTAGTTCCAATTTGAAAGTTGGAGAGTACGATGGGATTCAGAGATGGTAAAAGTTTCGAAGAGATTCGATGCATGTACGATTTTACAGTCAATTTTCTAGTTTTGCGCTTGGCATGCATCACTGCAATCCACGGAGGACTAAGCATAGAAGCCAACCCAGTGGGTGGGCTTCACAACTATGCTCACAATTTGTGGATGAAGAGTCGCTTCATTGCAGTGCACAGCATTCATCATTTCAAAAGTTTATCCACAGTTTATAAATTCACAAAACTTTCTGAAAATAATTTTTATCAACTAATTCAAAGTTGTGCATTATGTTGAGCGATTGAAAAGTAGAAGCATGAATGAGCTTGAAACAAGTGTCAAGGTTATAAACTTTTTGCATCAGTTGAAAGGGCACATATGACTTCCTATATCTTGCCGCAGTATTACTTTCTGATACATAGGATCCACCCTGTATATTGACATTTCATATTGGACAATTTTTACATTATTCCAAAATTTTCTGCAATATGCTTGTTCCATCGCTTTGTTCCCTTTCATCTTGTGTAATTTGCCGGTATTAGAAACCCAGTTGATTTATATTGTTAATGAATATTAAACAAATAAGCGTTATATTCTCAATTTCGCACGTCTATCTCCCTTTTTTTCGTTCCTTCTTGCGCCAAAATATGATTGCTAATCATGGCTAATTCCTTGGATTAGTGTGGTGCTCTCCTGTAATTCTGGCGTATCACTTGACAGCGCACACGAATAAGAAACACGATCGTGCAGGTCTGCACAGCTCCGATATATTCCTTCTTTTCCCGCGAGGGCTTGTCGGAAATTACGAGCAAATTCATAGCCGTCATTTCTGGGAAATTATGAATTTCATTACAGCTAAACCTTCTTTTCAATGGCCGTATAGCGCTGCCATGATTTAAACACCGACAGCACTATTTTTTGTAGTTACTAGAACATGCATGAACAGTAGATAACACTGTATATAGAGCTAGCTGTTCACTGTAAATTTGTGTTTTGTATGCAACTTCTTATATTGGCCATAGATTTTCTTGCACATTTAACGCAATTTAAGCCAGATTTTTAAGTTGCGCTGTAATCAGGCTAAATGAGTTAATGGTATAAGTTCATATAAATTAAGATTTATCAGCTGTAGGCTTTATAATTGTGCAAAAGTATATCTCGATTATCCGAAACACAAAATAATTTTTTAGAAAACTATATGATTTATTTAGAAGGCTGCATGTGTGATGTGATTTGAACATGCAACACATATATTATACTTCAGACCTCTTATTACTCCATAATGGAATTAGATTTAATCATTTTCCCCATGTTGTTGATAATTTAGCGTTTCTTCAACGTGACATGAGATAAGCCAATATTATTTGATATAAGAGTTCTTCATTGTACGATCAATAAGCAATTATAAAGTCGCTCATATAGTAAAATTTTGAGCGAGTGTAGTACTGTACTATAGTCTTATTTAAAATATAATATGTTGATCTATTGAACATTATGACTATGCGAACATAAGCACCATGTAATTGCATTTTTAGGCCAAAGTTCCTAAACTAATATATAGGAACGCTTTATTAATTTATACATGAATATCTCATATCGATTTAGAAATATAATATCTTTGTTTTTAACTTAACGCAAATGTTAGTCATCTTATTACATATTTGGGGTTCAACTTATACATATATTTATATAATTTTACTGTCCAAATGGTATGTTGTGATGTTTACTTACATATCTCCTTTCCATATACTGCACAATAGCATTTTTATTAAGTGTATGTAACTCGAGAAGGTTTCTCTCCCGTAGTCCTGAAGGCCTGGCTCAGCTTCCGGATGGTCCTGGTGTAGGTGACGTCACAACTCGCTCCAATGACCATACAAGGGCTCTCAAATGCAATGGCGTCGGTAAGTGGCACCCCATTTTACCTGTTTACTTGCCTATACAAACTTATTTTGCATTAATGTTTTGCGGATTTCAAAATGCTATACTGCTCAGATTGTGCTATCTATAAAGATGAGTGTTGGAAGAGTTTCAATGTACTGAATTAGAATTGATGCTGGGTGCGTTGCTTTGAGAAAATTTATTAAGGTTTCTTGCTCTTTCTCTCGTCTATTTTAATTTCATACAATTTGCAACCAACACAGTAGGTTGTATACAGAATAGTGGATAAACCATGTTGCACTAGGGCCTAAGTTTTCAGCTGTAGGGGATTTTGCAGTTTTCCGCCAGTGGAGATATGAAGTGCACTGTGGGGAATCCGTAAATTTGAATGTAACTGGTGACCTTTTCACATATTTCCTGATAAAGTCTGATTTAATTTTACCTTTCTGGAAGCGAATGCTTTGGAAGTTTGCGTGAAGCCAGCCATCCGATTAGAGTCTGGCGGTAAAGCCGACTTTAATGTTTAACGGATGGTTAATGGTTGGTTTCATCGTAATTCTTAAACCAGTATATGTATAAAATAAAAATGAAATCGGTTTTAATATCCGCAAAATGTTAAACTTTTTAAAATTAAATAATTTAATGTTGCTCTGCAACTTGAGATACTTGACTTCCACATACAATTTATGTCCTTGATTTGAATGATGATCAGCATAATAGCACTATAGGTACCTATTGCAACATGATTATAAGTTTGAATGGACCTAAAATAAATGTATGGCTTCTCTGCAGCAGATGTTTATTTAGATCAAAATCCAATCCACATCCTTGTGATTTCTTTTGATGAATAATTTTATTTTGAGGCCAATTTTCGTATGATATTCCGAATATTTTAATAGGCTATCACTAAAGATGAAACTGAGAATTGTGTTAATAACATTCCACATTTTCGCATTATATCTCTGTTAAATATTACTCAAGTTGCCCAAAAATTGATCGTTGGCATCGGATTTATGTTCTTGCGTTGTTTCAATCGATAAATTTTTCAAATTACCTTGCCATGAACGTTTTGTTATTTCCTGTTGGTAAACTGTTTGAAAAGGCGGCATCGATCTAATCCTTGTTGATCCGGCTCTCCAAATCCCCGGATGTCAGTCGACTTGATAGATCATAAAGATGGAAGGCATTTCAGTAACTCGTATATAGGGATTCTCGGAGCACTGACAAAATACGGATAGAGTGTCGTGTGATGTAAAAAAAGGAAGACCAGATCTTCATGCCACTAATTCGGATGCGACGCCCCGATAGGTTTATTTTGTCATTTCCTTGCTAGCCCCTTGCATCGTCCATCACATGCGATTGTGTGGGCGAAGACTTTTATGACATTCCTAAGGGGTTTTTTGTTTGTTGCCGCCAGAATTTATCATCATAACGGTCTTTTTAAGAGTGCATATAGTAGGTCTATATGCGAACGATAGATGATTATATGTTGCCAACATGTCATCCATATATACTGTATGACCGATTGAGGGATTGTTTCCTTCTGCTTTTTTTTTTACTCCACAAATTCAGACGCAAAAAGTGGCCACAGTGGCGTTGCCGTACAGTACAGACCATTGTGTCCAACCTCATTGCTTGTTGGTGGAACAGGAGGAATGAATAGCTGGGAACAGTCTGGCAAAAACCTGACTATTAAAGATCCGAACATGGCGACTGAACACGAGAACAGTCCTGTCCGAAAGGTAATTATTTTAATTTTTTATTCTAGTTGATTTTGTTGACAATTCGATGTTGTTACTGCTGTTGCTTATGAATTTGATTATGCAGACAGAAAAGAGGAATGATCTGATATTTTATTTCATTTCCTCTAACTTTTTCAACTGTATCTGTTGATTTATTTGTGCAGATCACAATGAACAAATTGAATAGGTTTTTTTTTGTGGTACTATCCGGATGTTCAGATATCTTCCAGTTCACGTGCAATAAATTTTGTAACAAACTTCCCCAAAAAACAATAGAATATTATGTATCGTTAATAACATTAGTTTAACTTATCCGGGAAAATTGTTGTGATCATTTTCTTCTGAAGTGTTATTCTAAAAGCTACATAGCATTTCCTGAGGTATTCCTATTTGCATCTAGGGATGTTTGTTAATGAATTTATTGAACTAGGAGCCATTCGAACATCTGTTGCAATTGACAGAACTATTTATTCAGTCATGTCATGTACAAAATGTTAATTTTCCATTAATTCAAATACACAAACACTAAAATCGACATTGAACATTCCCATAGGAAATGTACTGCAAGAAAATAGATTCCTCCCTTCTAGTATATTTTGGCTCAACTGTACTTATCCCAATTTTAATAGTAAATAGTGTAAAATAACTTATTGCTTAGATATAATCATACATTTCCAAATGTGCTCTCCCTATATATGACATTTCCAATGTTTGAACAGCATTCGCGTTCACCCCACACATTTCCAACAATATGTTATAAATAAATAACTAATGATTGCATTCGTAGTAAGTAGGACACCCAATGTCTTTATCTAAGTGGAAACGGTGGTTAAGATTTGTAATTAGATCATGAGAGAGCATACTGTTTCCAGGGTATATCATTGATGATATCCTGTATAACAGAAATGTTCATTTGAGTGCTTGGTAAGTGCACGTGTACGTGCCATGAGCAACTCTTATTATAACTGTGCTTTCGGCTTCAAGACGCAAATGAGAACTAGCACAAACTATTGGAGCGTTTTGACATCAGCCATAACTTGTCATGTCAGTCACTCGTTGCCAATGCAAATTTCCACGTAGTAGATGAACACGTGCATGTGACGTTGCGCCCACCCAATCTTTAACAGCTCCGCAGTGTTGTATTTTTTTTGTAAATAGTTTATGTGAACAGCACTCCCATTACATTGATTTTAATTATAATCTGGCCGGTTTAAAACCGTGTATTTAAAGGTGAACTGACAAGGTTTTGCAACATACCATGAAAAAACTAGCATTTGATTGCCGCTAATTTAGGAACATTGTCTGAAAATTTGAAGCCATTTGAAGCATTATTGCCACAGATATGAATTATTTAGTTTCATATCTGTGGAGTGTATGGAGTAGTATATTATGAGATACGTACACTTGAGCACCATTGATAAGCCCTGCCATTGGTTAAAACTGCAGATTCACTTGGCCTCATTGCCTGAAAATTCAAATTTTGCCAAAATAGGACACTGTGACACCAGCGCGATGACACCATCCTTTTATGACGCCCTCTTTAACTGCTCGTAACTTTTTATAACAATTTTTAAAAAAAGTTTTGTTTGCGCCAATCGTTTTATTGGCATCAATTCTATAGATATGCACACTTTCCAGGGTATTTTACAAAACCTTGTCAGTTCACCTTTAATAAATTCAAACACTTATATTCATAGAGTCCACATATTATAGAAGAACCTCAAGTTAATTTGTGCTCTCATTCAGTATCACTATAGCATTTATCAAATAAACTTTGTGAACAATGGTTCACTGTAAGTTTTGTTGAGCTCACATCAAATCTCTGCTCCAAATGGCAAAGCCGAGTTCAACATCATGTCATATGGCAGTCATGGGAATTGGCGTGAAACTGGAATCGCATTATTGGGCTAAATCTATCAAAACCCTTGTATTTAGAGGTTCCACTAACGCTGCATACCATTGGGAGCATCCCATGCAGCTGTATATTTTTACATGTGAACATGACTTTCAATAAATCATTGTCACATGTTGTGTTCTTCTGCTCACTCCAATGTCATTGGTGTAGTACAGGTGGGGCTTGTGTACCCATCCCCCTTTTAAGGACCGGTAATACAGTTTCCCGTCTGGTATTAATTTTCCGTGAAATAAATCTCCTTGCATTAATTAATACCAGATTCCTGAATCCTGCCTGCTGTGATTTTCTGTGAAACATTTGCCATACAACATTAAATAAAATTGAGTTGAACATCATTTAACATTATAACTGAATAAGTATTTGTTTTTCTTATCAAAGTATATTAATGCGCAGTTTAATCATGGCTTTATACTGTGATGAGAGCAAAGAACATAACATAAAAAGTCTAAATTGCATAGTTATGACAGAAATTCAAAATTTATTTACATTTCTCTTGAATCTTGATTTCATATGAGAGATATCTTGCATGTTGTTTTCAGTCAATTTACTATGCATTCACGTGTGCAGTCTTGAAATGTTACTCTGAAAATTAGCAGGAAAATACATTGATGGCATGCCAGCGCTGATTATCGATTTGTACGTTTGCATAATATGAGGAAGGAGGATATAGAGACGATGCTAAATTTGTAGGAAGGTTTTCTCAGTGGGATTAAGAACCTTTCGATCTTTATCCGGTGCATATGAAGATAACGACGAGCAGTTGAAAAGTTTACGAGTGTCGTTGGCCGTTTGTGAAAAGATTTTTTATGACTATGCTGGCTGCCACTTTTCGCTGTCTTCTCATTCTGTCTTCTATTTGAAGTATTTTCTCTCACACTTATGCTATAATAAATTATTATCGCGTCACTGCTACGAAACGCTTGGCATTTTTCAATCAACGATAAACTCCATCCTCCTTCCTCGTTTCTCTTTTATGCAGGCACAACAACACAACATTAGGTGTTACAATAAAAGGGAACCTATTCATCCTTCTGTCGCAGAAAGACGTTGCTTAATAACTTCTAAGGAAACTTATTCGGGCCCAACTATATTTTTATGAGGTCGTACACTCATTTGTTAATTTGCATGCACACAGTTAACTTTAACTATAATCTCAACTTTCCTGATGACGTCATTTACACAGCAGAATTGCTGTTGACACGTTTTCTTGTATCCGATAAATTGTTTTAAGTGCTTGTATAACAAGTACTTATCCAAAACCCCTTTCAAAACGCTGCAGAAATCCACCATAAAATTGAACAATTTTTCTGAAAGGGACATTTCAGTTGTGCAAAATTAGAAGACTCGTTTGTTTCTCAGCATGCGACATAATAATTAGATGATCCCTAAACGTAAGGGAAGGCAACATATGTGTTGAGTGAAATAAATTACACTTGAATTATTGTTATCTCGCATGCGTAAGTATGAAATATTTCGTAGTTGTGTCATTAATCAAAATGACTCTTCCCGGAACTGAGATATGGACTTTGCTGTTAAAGCCATCCACTATAATCACTAAAACTAGATGCATTGAAGTTGTTTGGACTAAGACTAATTTTTATTTCCAATTAATAATTTTGCTTGTATATCATACAGTATTATACGAAATTTGTTTGTCTTGAAAAAAGCTTCTCTGCAATACGTGGTTTACTTATATTTTTTACCCTCATTCGTATAGGGATGTCAAATATGTGAAAGATGTCAACGTCCATCTTTTCAAATGTAGCTTGTTAAGTTGTTCACCTCGACTAATTCTATGGTTCTAAGGTTTGAATAAGATAATGGTTGTTATCCACTGGGTTTTCTGTTTGAGATGGATAAAAAGTGACAGAAATCGATTTTCTTTGCTATACAGCATTATCAATTATTTGCTGAGAAATGAGCTCACATGCCACCTAACCTATGTTCTAATTATTTATACATTGTGGGTAATGTGATGCTGTCAGAAATACCTTTGTTAATGCATAAAGCCGATGATAGCATACGTGTAATGAAAATTTCCTTCAGTATTTTGTGTCATGACGGCATAAGACATCACTCTTTGACCCAAATAATAATTGTTTTAATACCTATATACAATAATATACTTACGCCATGTTTCGATATGAGGTTTAGCTGTATGTATAACAATCATTATATTTGCCATAACCTTAAGAATTATAAGTTAGAATCTGTCATATGACAGTTCCTTTGACATAATGAAATAGGTACTTTCTAGAGCACACAAAAACTACTGTTCATTGCAAATCATTTTTGTGTAATAATTAAAGAATATATTTCTTTTGAAATGTTTCTTAAAATGTTTAGAGAAGTCTCTGAACTAGAAAGCTCTCCTTTTTAATCCAAAAGTTTTACTCCAAAAGTTAATACATGTCTGCTTTAATATTGGGTTGTAAAATTACGAATTTAAATGCACATGGGATTTAATGTATTACATTTCATAGTCTGACTACTCGTTTCGTATAATGCACTTCGTTAAGCAGTAAAAGCGGTAAAAGGTGCTGTATAATGCCGAAAGCAGGGTGTAAATGAACACGTTTTGGGTCAATACGCGCCTGTGATATTAGCCAGACCATTTTCTAAGTTTGTAAAGTCATTTTGGTAATTAAAATCGTGTTACGTTACTATGAAACGGGTTTGCTAATTGGAGTAGTCTTTTAGTGTTCATTGTTATGCAGATCAGTTAGAATTCACGTCGGCGAAATGCATCTGCTTGCATGAATAAAGAATCATGAAACGCAGCCAAGATCCTTTATTCTGTTTTATTGCGTGCCCTGCTTTCGCAAGATAATACTCGTACATCAGTTTGATTTCTGTTTATCTATCGTTCGTTAAGTCGTCGTCATTATTTGTAAAGCTTGCCTGCACACCAGTAAAGTAGACTCTATCTGAATTTATTTCTGGACCAGATTTGGTCAATTATATCCAGTGAAGAGCAAATGGAGTAAGCCAAGCGTTCTCTCAATACCGGTACACATGTGCTATCTCCCTTCTGTCATTTCCCTATTTTTTGAAAAGGAAAACCGCTTTGCAAACGTACATTCCTCGAGCGCATTTTGCATCGTTTCAATGAATATTTTCTTCTGCTTACATTCTATAAATGTTGCACAATTGCATTCAGAAACCAATTCCTCCATGAATAAATTCCTGCCATGTGATACTAGGTATTGAATGTAAGAATGAATGCAAAGTGCATTCGAATGTCATATTAGTAATGTTCAATTTTAAATATTATGTGAATATTCGTCTAAGTTTTCTGTGTGATCTATATACAGTCTCTATATGTATTTCAATTTTTGTTAAATAACCTGAAAACCCCACTGTTATATTATTCGAGTTATTTTTTAAAACAATGCTTGAAACGTTAGTTTGAGTGATTATAATTGCAGCATTTATTTTGAATCCACATGAAAATTTCATCAAAATCTGTTGTTTAATTTTGGTAAAGTACAACGTTGTGCAAAAATATTTCTTCTGCGTATTACTCTTTCATGGAATTTTCAATATGTTGCTTGGCTGTATTTGGTATTTTACAGCCATCTGCAATGCAATATTAAAGGAAAGTAAGTGTCTAATGTGTAACCGAATGATATGTAGAGGTTGGCTGAACACTATTGGAGCAATGTCGTTATTTGCTCCATAAAAATTGTAATTCCTAGCTATTTTTCTCTTTGCCATCAGACTGTCTATTTTTATGATCGAGCACTGTTAACCCCCTTCCCCTTCTTCCCCCTTATTCGATATTAAATGCGGTTACCATTGAGATTGATGCATGCCATTAAATTAAGCTCGGAACTAAAGCAGGGCGAATTGCTGACATTTTGATCTGGGGTAATTCCAGTCTTGAGGCTATCGTGGCATTTTTATTGTTGCTCTGGCTATTTGCAGATCCCTTTGCGAACGAAGCCTGATGGCAGCCAATATTTGAACCTTCCAGTAGTGCTGGACCCAAACCACAAAGTGAACATGAGCGCTTGGTGCTGCGAAAGCGGTCACGTGAAAGTTCGGCAGTGAAGCCGAGCTGAAAAGCGACCCGACGCCAATTTCGGTGAGTAGAAGTGAGTGAGCTTAAAAGTGGCAGTCGGAGCGATGCTACATTCTTCTCTCCCATGTGTCCAACATCATTGCACGACTCTCGACGGCAGGATAAAAAAAAAACTCTTTGAAGACGTTTTCAGGAGCCTTGTGTCTGGCAAGTTGTGCTCGGCTCGTCGAGTGTAAATATTTATTGATTACCGAATATACGAGCGAGACTCAGTCGTTGTGTGGACACACGCTTTGATCACGGGACTTTTACCACACCAACCCCCGAGGATATTGTGAATTATTTATATGGGCGGTGTATTCCTTTGTTTATGCGATGCGCACAGCACACGAGCAGCGCAACAAAATCAACTTGTCTGGTTATAGTGAAAAGATCACCATGTGATGTAGCATCCGGTGCCAGTGAGACAACGGTGTTCATGAGGCGATATTATTTAGATGACATGTAATTTTTATACGTATGCGTACGTAGTATCGACATGATGTCTCATTGGTGATTGCTCATAGATCTGGAAAAACAATCCCAGCCGCATTTCCATGCATTGACAAACAGATGAACATTTTCCGCTTTCTCTATTTTCAAATGAAGTCTTCGATTTTTCCATTTTGTTTTTGTTGCCTCTTTAAACAGGTTCGCTGTTTACTCCTTGCTTTCCTTTTTACGTTTATGTGTTCTACCGCTGTTACTTAAAAGCATATGAGAGTTTTATATATTAGAAATTTAAATATATTAATTGGATTATCAAAAAATGCAAACTATTTTAGGATTTGTTTGTAAACGTGTTTCATTTGCGTAATTCCTTGCATAGAAGCTTGGATAAACGTGCATGATAACTGTGATTTATTAGTGTGATGAAGATATTAGTACTACACTTGTTACTGCTTAATGTTACTGATGTTACTGTTATAGAAAAATATAGTATTAAATTTAAATATTTTTAATTTTTGCATGTTTGTTGCATTTAGAGTTGCAATATAGTTTATGTCATGGCTAAGCAGTATTATAGTAAGCATTCATTTTATATTGTTATAAATACAATAAATATATTCAGTCATTCAATTTTTGGTAATGATTATTTTACAATCAAAAGATTAATTCGGTTGGCTTTAAAAGGATATTTTACTGGTAAATTGTTTTTCCATTTCGTTGAGCGGTCACCAGACGTATACTGTAAATTAGTTGGCAATAATTTGTCCCCTCGTTTTAAAGTCGTTTTAGTACCAATTTTGGAATATTAATGTAGAGAGTACAAATGCCCAAGATGTTAAATAAATACTATGTTGGTATAGTGAAGCGAGCTCAGCTTCCATCATCAACCTTATTCACTCGACGAAGTGATAAACTTTATATAGTTCTAGGCTTAATATTCAAGTTTTGAAACACTTTACTTTCGGGTAATTAAAATTGAGTGTCATATAAAACGCCCAAGAGCATGCGTTTGATTAGATTTTCAAAAGAAACTGCAGTGTATAATATATCACTCACCTGAGGATATTTAGTACTGTACAAAAAAGCAATGTCAGTTTTGTTGATAATTTGGTATTAATTAATTCAGGAAGGAAAAATTGACTGCATTAAATATGACCCACTTTAATTTCATATGAAATTCAGAAGTCGCATACAAACTTAATTATTCGTCCGAAAAGTAGATATTAAATTTTAATTATGTAAGCTATTTACGTTTTTGATATATTTATCAGCTTACTTATAGTGAACAGTGTGTTTAAAAGAAAAATGCTAACGAAACCGGGGGATTCTTAACAATGGGTATCATTTATTAAAACAAAATGGTAAGCAACATTTCCAAATTCCTAATCAAATTGTAGATCCAAATTAGTTGTTTTTAAAAGCTGAAATAGAAGTTCACTTTGCAATTTAACAAGCTGTAGTATGTAATATCATTGCTTTCAATGCATTACATTTTTAAAAACTATTAGGAACCAATAATTAATATTCTGTTTTGGCATCATTGGGCCTACTTAGTTTTGAATGCAAGACTTTCATTTTCTTATATAGTATTAGTTGATTGTCATCTGAACGCATGAGTGGAGCAAATGTGGAGCTCGTGAAAAAAGGGAAATTATCCGCAAAAGAGATTGGCTTTCAATTAGCCTCGTTTGCTTCGTTGGTCTTCCCCTTCGACGATAATTGAATCATTTGACATCGTTAAAAGTATATTTCTTTTTAACATTCTACAATCTATTACCTTATAGAATGAATATTTTTTCTTGCTCATGCATTTGACACCCAATGAGAGTGGTGACTGACTTAAGTCTAAGTTGAGACAGGGTTGTAGGGCAATTTCTGGATGTCAAATTGGATGCAATGATGGTGTTTATGCTCGAATTTTTGAAGATGATTTTAACGATATCTCAAGCCGTGAATTGACTATATAATGATTTCCGAAATTCATCGGTGTCGCCCGGAGTGCTTTCGTTGTACATAAGTGTGTTGATGCTGACTTATCCCTGTTGACAACCGAATTTATAGACTATGTAAGTGTTGGGGTGACGTCGGACGGGGCAACGGAAGTTGGGGTACTATTTATTTTTCACACAAACCAAGACCACCCAGGCGCATTGGCCGCTGATTAAGAGGGTAAACAGTCTACTTCATTATATCCAGTCTACTTCCAACACTAAATGGGGTCAAAAATAGATTCGAAAAAGTGTGGGTAGAAATATTTGTTCCTTTCTCATTTGCAAGTGTTATAAATCAGTGTGGATTTAGTTTGTAGGGTAATCTCTTTAATTTACATTGAGAGCAAAGTTCCCAAAATAAAAATGCCTTAATATTTTTATTCCCTTTAGGTAAATAACATACCATCATTTAAAGCAATATATTTTTTACACTTTTATTTGGTCCAATTTATTTCAGATGTTGCAATACCAGCAGTTGTGCTAAAATCCAGTCTAGTAAGAGAATTCTCATGTCAAGGAAAAATGATTGGACAAATTCAATTGAAACAAAGTGCAAGCTGTTTGAGATGTACAAAAGGTGATAGATGATTGTGATATACAGTGTAGTTGGACCAGATTGATCATGGTAAGTGCAACTTGACATTTATTTTGTTTAAAATTGCAAACAAAAGCTTAATACTGTTTTCCTCAAAATTATTTATATATACTATAATACCCTGTGAGAAGTGAAATCTATTGTCTAGCAGAGAGATACGTGAGAGAATCTACATTGATTTCCAATTTTCAGCAGAGTGTGTGTGAAGCAGTTCAACGATTTTGCCACACGATTACCTACTACTGACATTGATTTCGTCTTGTCTTGCCAAAATAGCAATTAAATCCGCAAGTTCGTTGTAAGCGAGTTCACTTTTTTATAACTCGGTATATGTACAGAGTGGCGGATCTACCATTGGTTCCACTGAGTTCCGGAACTCAGTTGACTTTTCGACTATTTCTATATTTTTCCACACTCTCCTCACACATAAAATACATACTGTCATTTTGGTGGGTTTTCTGAACTGGTGAAACTCACTGGAAGTAGTTCAAGGATTGCTGATGAATGTGACATAGCTATATTTTGGTCCAATCATAAGCGGAGCTACATTCAGTTTCAGAAACCCACTTCCAGATGATCGGGCTACAGTGTGCATAGTTTCAATCAATGGGCATTGAAATTCCTTTGTGACGTGTATTTCACTTCCACCCATTATATTGCAATTGTTGACTGGTAATGTCTTTGCAAGTTGTCAAATGGAAGTATTTTATAGTTCATTCAACATTGTAATAAGCACGCCATTGACAAATTTGCAAGACGACAGTGCCACCTGCAATTAACGAACATCCCCCACACAATTCCTCCCATTTTTAAAAGCTTTTATTAAACTTCACATGGATGTTGGTACCGATGTACGGATGTTCGGCTGTCGTCATTGGTTAATTCAAGCAGTCCTGCATCGT
>JAQFZQ010000366.1:0-35740 GCA_034696005.1 Glomeris marginata | reverse complement strand
TGCGCAGCTACTGTTGTCCAGTAGCTATCTTGACAAACACTGAAGTCACGGCACTGAAGTGACAGGTGTGGTTCAAGTTCAGATCAAGTTTACGGATCGCTTCAAACGCGTTATGCTTATATTACTAGTTTAACTTCACTTATTACTGTTCAGTTTGAATTGAAAATAAACGATTTCTGGTGGTTTTATTGGACGATTGCCAGTATAGATCTTATACTGGAAGAAAATTAATTAACGTATTGTTGGGAAATTCATTTTGCTGCCAACAATATTTAATACTGCTGATGAACAGGTCACATTGCAAAATGAATGCACGTATTATTATTTTCAGGTTATGAGTTATGATGAAACATTAAGCAAGAAATAAATCCAATATTGCTCATAAAAGAAAATATGTTCAAAATATGAAATCCAACTCCATTTTTATTACACTATATATCACAAAAACCATGCTGAGAATAAAGAATACATAAAATTGGCATTTACTGACCGAAACAGAAGCTATTTCATATTTCTAATCAAATTTCTAATGACAACCAATAAAATCTTACACCATTTTTGCACAGACAATTATAATAAACAAAATCTTAGAATTTCACAAAATTCACTGACAGCATTTTAGCAAAACCCCAATAAAATGACTTTTCCTTGTAACCTGTGCAAAAATGAGTTTTCAAAATTACATATTTTAGTCTAATAAATGCATGGTAATGTACACACAACAAATGTATTTCTCTATTCAAAAAATGCTTCTCGATTAAGTATTATTACCGGTTGCATTTAGCTTCCAGAATTGAGAATTCCCTAACACCAAATGGATGTAAAATTGTTCCCCGTTCCACAAACACCGTACTTACAAGAACCGACATCAACATTGAACATCCTTCACCACGCAACTTTGGAGATGTTCAAAGCATCTTTCATCATATAATCTCGCAAAGCCCACAATGCATTCAAAGTATTACCGTGATTCCCAACACCGTTACCCAGCCAATGTACCGGAAGTCGTGTAGGATCCGACGGAAAGGTGTTGTCCCGGTTAGCCTTCAGGTTCACGTCCCAGTTCGATACAGTACGGTTCTCAACACTCAGCCCTTCGATGTACCTTCAAATAAACAAACCAAATATCAGCATTCACCTTAATCCTGATCAACAACCCTGAATCAACATTGAAACCATATACGTACTTGATGTAAGCTTCCGAATGCACCAGACGTTGAGGTTTCGGTGGCACCGCAACAAACACCGGTTCCAGAGGTTTGTTCACCACATTATGCGACAAAGCTGTGGATAAATATGCCCAAATTAAAATATGCATCCTGTTGGAATGTTTAAAGTTAGATACAAGGAGTTATATAAGTCATGCACCATGTTTAAAGGGAAAATAAGCATGCGCGTTAATGTTATAAAATATACAATATCCACAAAAGTTTTGCCGTTTGCAAGGACACCACAGATAGTAGGAAAAACCATTGTCCCGTATAAGGTGGAAGCCGCATTGAGTTCCGCATTTATTTACCTGGACACGAATAACACTGGGGAGTTAAGACTTGTGAAACTGAAAACGGGACACTGTTTAAAGTTTGGCCCAGGCTTTGAGCGAGAAGGCCTGTGGTAGATGCTGGTGGTACGGTAACATCTGAAAAATCCCTCGTACTTCAACTACTGTATCGAAACGGTTATTTCCTACGGTTACATTATTATGTTACAGGCTTCACTATAAAATGTATCCTGCACCTAACATTTTCAAGAAAGTCTTACTTGTTATTAGCAATCTGGGTAATATTTCCTCTAACTTACTTGCTGCGGTCACCGCGGTTGCGGAGGTTCCACTAGTAACAGCCGGATTATTAGCTTGATGGCTTCGAGACTTGACAAAATTCCTGCGAATTAATATTAGTTTGAATAACAGACAAAACAAATTCCACATTAATGTTTCTTTGAATAGAGATTACGTACTTGCTTCGATCAGCCGGTGGTATAATCTTCATCGAAGTCTTTATATGGACTTCCTTACAATGTCTGAGTAAACGCTGGATGTTCGGGAATGGCCTGCTTTTATAAAACACAGTAAAATCGAATAAGTTATTGTTACAAATTGGGATTCAAATCGACCGCAAAGTTGTGATACTTACGGAGCGTTTTTCTTCACTCTCGCGCAGTTGTGCCAAAGGCAATGAAACTCGGTGGTTTTCGGAGTCACGTGAGCTTGATAAACGTGGCCGTTTGGTTCGCCGAGAACATGTTCCAAAATGTCTTGTTGGTCCTCGAACTGGAAGTCGCATTTGTCCCACTGGCATATGTGGACTGTGTCTTCGCTCACCGTTTCACCTGCTCCCGATGGAGACATGACCATCGTGTCGTTCAGGGACTGATGTGCCACCGTGTTCTGTCCGGTCTGTCCGTCGTTCATCTTCTGTGCGCGTTCCTCGTAATCTGTCTTTTGTGTTTGTGGTAATCCTCGCCACTATAAACCAAAACAATAATTTCCGTATTTTACATAAGCAAGGCCCTATATTTTAATGGGGCAAAGGCCATGGAAATGGTTGATTAAATTTTTCCATTCCAGGAATTTCTAAGACAGTAGACACCCTGGTTTACCAAAGTGGCGTTTATACAGGTTTTCCTTTAAACGTTGAACTTACTTCTGTTCCGACAAGTCTGCTTATGTCACCGAAAGTAGCATCTGGATTCTTGGCGATGATATTTTTACGGACGTCGCCGCTGAAGAGTATGTAGCCGGTCACCAAACGCCGCATCGGTTTCTAGAAACAATTACGATGCTTACAGTTATGAAAGCTTTAAACCGCTTTAAACAGTACAGTTTAAAATACCTTTTTAGCCGTGGAAGTCTGCAGTGGGAAGCTTTCGTTGGACCCGATGGACGGTGCACCACCGTCGTTCGAGTCTTCCATCTCAACGTCGGCAACTTTGGGCAAAAGTGGTGATGGTTCCTATAAGTAAATAGATTACCATCAATGACATGTTCCTATTCTGGAATCCTGCCATTACATGTACCTTTTGGGGATTGATAGGTTTCCTGAAGTAATATATTTCATCCTCCGTCACGCGATCCGACAGCGCGTATTTCTTGAATATACCAGAACAAATCATTTTACTTTTGATATTGTCATTTAGGAAATTTTAATTCAGATGAAACCTTCCGCTTACTTTCAACCCTTTCGTCAACTTCCTGATCTGTCTTTCAGCTTCCATGTAACGAGATTCACACACGAATACATCCGGTTCCAGTATTTCTGTTGGTCGACCTAAATGCGTATCAAAAACCTTGGTTAAGTTTTTAAGGAACTACTTTACGTCGGCGTATTACGCGTAACGTACATCTGCAAAAATCCTTTAATTCCAATACGGCGCAATGTCCCGTGATGCTCAGCAATGGGTTGGTGTCCTCGATGGAGCTTTGGAATACTTCTTGTTTGAAGAAGAGTCTTGTGGGAGGATGTACTATGTCTTGGCAAGTGACAAACCACGGACCGTGGAAAAATGGACCACGGCTGCCAAAAAAATACAAGTTTCCTTTTTGAATACAGTAATAACCTCTAAGATATTGCAAATGAATGTTATGATAAAGAAACAAACCTTTTTTCGACCCACATGCTGTCTATTCTAGCTATCAAACGTCTACCGGCTTCGGATTGAACGTAAACGCAATCACCTGAAATTTTAAACGTAATTCTACAAATTCTAACCAATTTATCACAATACAACAAATGGTAGTATCCATTTTACCTTGTCTGAAACATCCAGCTGGAATCACGTACTGTTCGTAATACACGATGTCATCGTTAGCGTTGTGACCTTCCGTGATGATGTTCTTATTTTTTAAAGACAAAATCAACGTAAAGGACGAAATAAGATATGTTCAAGATAAATCTTTGTCATGTAGCAATGTATACCGGTTTGTCTTTATCCGAAAATCTATTATCGAATTCATTGCTGTCATTACTTTCCTCCTTAACTTTTTCCACCCGGTCGCGGAAAACCGACGGCACCCTGATCGGTTCGAGAGGTTCTTCTCGAGGTATCAATTTTACTTGTGTTAGCGGTGCAACAGGCCATATCTAATAATGACAAAGCAGGACATTCTCACTGAGATTACATATTCAATTTGAAATCCTTAAAGTATAAATGCAAACGGTGGCCACCTTAATTTTCTTAAATGCCTTCGCTTTCGCCGAATACCGCGTTTCGCAAACGTAAACATCCTTGTCAGCAAAACCCTATATTCAAATAAACTTTAATAACAGCTATACTTAAAATTCACAGCCCTCAAAATGACAAAATAACCGGTTACTTACTCCAGGTCTGTATTTGAAATAATCTTTGACGAACATCACGCAGCATTTTCCCTGAACTTGATTCATCGGCGCGCTATTAAAGTTGTCGCTTTTAAACACTTCCTATAAACAGGAACATTCACAATTAATAAGGTTCCTACATCAGGTCTGCTACCAGGTACTAACAAGTTACTCACTTTTTCCAAAAACTTTCTCGTCGCAAGGTGAAACGTTTCGTTGGGTCGATAAAACCAACAGCCGTACAACCACTGCTCACCTTGGTCATCTTTCCAAAGTTTCTCGATTAATATGATGTGTGGTTCCAAACCCTTTTCCCTGAAATACATTTTATATCAGTAACAGCATCAATAATTATAATTGTTGCGGGATCAGCTCATAACCGAGTCGGATGTCAAATGGGAAAAACTAACTCGAATATTAACATTTTAACGAATTGTCTTAGGTGCCCTTTAGCACATCACCAAATTATCCCACCAACTAATAGCTAACTTGAAAGAATGAGCACTTTTAGGATCAAAAATACAAAATTCCATGATTTTTTCAAGGAAATTGTATTCCCTGATCACTGGGTACCGTGTTAATGTAAACATTGTGGCCTCAATTACAAATCAATGTCCAAACCTTAACAATAATTCATATTCTTTACCTTGGTTCCATGTAAACAAAGTCTCCAACATGGTAGGTCTGCTCGCGGAAATGAACACTGTCCGAATTATTCTGCGAGCTTCTTTGTTCCTGATTAAACGTGTAATAATAACCATTAATGATTGTAGTAAATTTATAAGTACCGCATAACAATTTAGAATCTTGCTTTATCAGCTCTGCTGTCTTGCTCCCTCTCATCTTCGCTTTTCTCGCAAGGGACCTTCTCCCTACGCAACGCGTCGATGCTGGCTTGCAGGTCGTTTTCCGAGTAACGCAAAGCCGGCGAGAATAACACTTCTCCACTCTTGCACAATTCATCCCTTCTCTTGATGAAGAACGACTGTAATTCAATCGTATCCTCGAAAACCTACATGAAATCTGTATTCTAGATCACCCAACCAATACGTGTCTTCGATCTAAATTGGGAAGTACCTGGGAATCCGTGCGGGAGACTTTCCGCGCTCTTTCGAACACGTCAAATATATCATCTTGAAATTGGTCAAGTCTGCGATACTTTCCCTGTAATTTCAAAAAATGTTCAGCATGTTATCAACAGGCTGCTTATGAAAATATGTTAAATAATTCCTGACAAGTGTTTTATACCTTATCTAGTGTTTTCTTTATGATTTCCAGTGACAAGGTTTTCCTAGAAACACCAGACAATAATTAAAATGTACACTTTAATGGTTTCAAACTAAATCAGCCAATTGTCTTTTAACAATTTCAATTAAGTGATGATGCACTTACACCTTCGCCGCATCTTGCCCATCTGAAAACTCCGTCAGCTCGGCTAAAGAATCAACGTAGCATCTGCCCTCTTCATCCTTGAAATAAAATTCATTAGCACGTGTCCAATCAATCCAATTCAAAGCACATATGAAATTGTTCTAGGCAGACTGACATGATGATAGAAAACTTCATTGTACATCGTAACCAGAAGCTCCTGTACAAGAGGCCTCACGTCAGGAACGGTGCCATCTTCATCTTCCGTCAGTTCCATCTTGGCTTGCAACGCAACTCTCTGCAGAGTCAATGCATCCTAAAAACAAACAAACTATTATAACAAATTCAACTCATTTTCACAAAAACATTATGCATATGCTTACTTTATAGATCTGAGACTCTGATTCGTTGTACTTGCAAGCATTATCAAACATCAAAACGTAATCGCTGAGCATCTCTTCCACCGTTTCGTACTGCATATTCAACATCCTGGCGTGAATGCGTTGCATGTCCACCGGCTTCCGGATGACATCGAAATAATCAGGGTAATCCTGAAAGCAAACCAAAATAGACAACTTATTACTTGTAGACTTTGTTCCGTAAGGCAACTTTACACTCGCATGATGAATCTGAACTTCACGTGGCATGCCCAATGCTTTTACCGATGCGGCATGCTATCTTATATTCTCCGGCGCACATTCTCAACGTGCAACAATAGCACGCACATTGATGTATCTAAAATACCACCAACCTCAGGACGGCATACCTGCTTGGACGGTAACTTCACGAAAGCAGTGGACAGCTTTCGGCCTTTGCTGTCCGAATAATCCTTCACGCTGTTGTACAGCGTTTGAAGCTTTTGAAGGAGTTGCGGCGAAAGCTTCCCTTTGCTTCAAAGGGAGATACGTAATTGGTGTTAATTGGGGGTTAATTTTCAATTTAAATGGAATTTAAATGGAATAAAGCAAAGGAAGAACCTCTTGAACAGTGATTTCAGCCTGGGCAGGTTACAGGACAGCATTATCTCGTGGACTTTATCCATCAGAGCTTTCTCCAAAGTGTCCGCGTCACGGTAGATCTGAGACTCTTCTTCGTTGTACTGATGGCAGTTGTTGAACATAAGTCGGAAATCAGCAATCAGATCCTCTTCGCAGCAATACTACACATTACAATTGCAAATAAATATATAATGAACATCTAATAAAATGCACCGTTCAAATATATTTTGATTAGTCATGCCGGTCACCATCAACAAATACAATCGTACCTTGTCATTCTTGATATTGTGCTCAATGGTCTTCATGTCAATAGGCTCTGTAATTATTTGGTAATAGTCAGGATAGTCCTTTTTGGAGGGTTTCTCCATGAATAGTGTTATTAAGGATCTTCCGGTGCCGTCCACGAAATCGATGAGTGTCTTGTAGAAGATTTTCAGCCTCTTCTTTAGTCCGGCATCTCCGTCTGCACTTCTTCTAGAGGACTTCCTTCTCTCTTCCGGCAAAGATGTTGTTGCCGTAGCGACGCTCTTCTTTCCCTTCTTCGCCGGAGATTTTTCATCGGCCGTCGATTCAGATTCACTTCCTTCTTCCTGCTTCTTTATTCAAGCGTAAATATAGTGGAACACATTATAATACATATCAGTATCACTTATAACCACCCAAAATAAACTAAGAACCAAAATTTCCAAATCCGTATTGGAAATAAACCGGTTCGTATATTATATAATTGTACGTACAGTTTCAAATTTTTCAATCTTCACCTTTTCCAAATTAATGCACTCCCTTCCTTTTGCTTGCATTATTTTCTGAAGCTTCACAGCATCCTAAAAATCAACATAATAGCATATTACAAATGATGTTCGTGCAAATCTACAAGAGTGTTGAGGGAACGTAGCGCGTACCTTATAAATCCTTGATCCCGGAAGATTATACTGTTTTGCGTTATCAAACATGAGATTCAAGTCGTCAACGAGATCAGCCACATTTTCATATTGTCCCGCCTGAAAGTGAAACAAATCCACTTTATAAAAACCGCTCACATAATACGCAATTATTGACAACAGCAGAAAAATGCGTATCTCACCCGAATACGAGACCTGATATTCAGTAGTGACATGGGATGCAATATTTCCTTGTAGTAATCAGGGTACGATCTGTAAATTGGTAAAGAGTTGTTACAAGTTTAAAGAATACGTGCAGCAAGAAAGAATCAGAAACGAACTTTCTCGAAGGAAGACGCAAGAAAGGTTCCGCCAACTGATAATCTTGATTAGTCTTGTGTCGAACCACGCAAAGGTACAGCTGCCATTGCAGATCGTTGGCATCCACCGGATTCTGATCTCCATCATCATCTTCGTCCACTTCTTCCTCTTCCTCGGCTTCCGATTCGTACTGCAGCGACGTAGCGATCGCGGTCAGACTCTGCACTCCGGCCATTCTTTTTGCCCTGTGTTTCGGCACATCAAAATGCATGCAAAAATGCCACCGATGCAGCTGTTATTTTCGTTTACCTAGTGTGCAATGTCCGGTACTTTAATAAGTTTGCCAACCGTATACGTTCGCTTGATTTCGGAACAACTACTTTTGATTGTTCGCTTACTGCTCGTTTGCCGTACGAACGACGAAGATTCAACTCCTGCAGATTTCAATAAAGAATAACACACGTATACAGCAAAACAAGGTGTCTACTAAACTTTCATTTCAAAATTCCAGTATATTTCCAGCATTTTCAAGGATATTTATAACTTTTTTCCAGGACACAAAATACAAAAAGTGAAAGATAGTTACATTAACCAAATTAATCCCTTAAAACTGCTGAATAAGTGGAATGAACAACGGAATTTCAAAAGCCTCATGCTTAATCGGTATTTTGTTCCCAGCAAATTAGAAGAGGAACACAGAAATCAATAAACAAAATTATGTAAAGTGTCAAAAATTATACATTATCCAGGATTTGAAGGACAAAAAAAGAATTCCAGCATAATTCCAGTATTTCCAGTATCAGTAGACACCCTGTTAATAATCTTCCAGGATATTTCCAATAAAACTTTCTATTTACCTTGATATTTGCAAAAACCTAATACATTTCAATTCACCATTCACTGATATTCAAATTAATATCTACCTTAATTAGTCAGTAATCCATTATTACCTCTCCGGTATTCTCAGAACAATCTGCATTGTCAGCACTCTCTTTTCTGGAAGCCGTGCTTGGAGTTGACACGAGATGAGATGTTGGAGTAGATGACAAAAGCTGATTTTTCGTATCAATGTACAAGTCCCAGATCTGACACGCATCTTTATATTCCTGTGAAAATTTCTGATGACCAAACAACAAGTGTCATTACTACGGCAAATCTACCTTATCAAAGCTCACCCCGAGAAGCTAAACGTTCAGCAAACCTTGTAATACATCTTGGCATTGTTGACCATCAGTTCTATGTCTGTGGTCATCTGACCAACATCGACGTATTCGTCTGTTTTTAGCTTCTGTTGAATTTTCAACAAGTCGATAGGAGTGGACACAACATCGTAATAATCAGCAGAATTCCTATAATAACATTGGGGGAATACAGAAATTATAAATTAAAATAAACAGAGTACGTGCAATTTTAATTGCAATATTTAAACCTTCTCTTTGGTGCACGAATGAAAGATTCACAAAGAAGTCGTCCATCATGTGTCTTTTGGTTACGAATTGTATCATAAAGTTCTTGACAAATGTCGGCCTGTTTAATTCAAACAATCAAATTAATCCCATAACAACATGGTTAATTATTCATAAAATGAATTAATCCTAACTTACAGCATCATATTGACAAACCCTCCTCCTTTTTCTTGTTTGATCAAATTCTTCTTTGGAGTCATCATGATGAAGTCGTCGTCTTCCTTTCGGCATGATGACCTTTTCTAGAAATTAAAATACAACATTTTAATTAAAATCATAAATTGTCATGTAATAATTTAAAGCACTGGATTTTTTGGTAATTTGTGGTTTAAATGAGAGCTTTTGTGTGATTTTAACATCATTTTAACGAAGATAGTCAAGAAGATGCCATGTTTATTCAGAAAATTACTAAGAAAATCCAGATTTAGATGCGCAACAGTTTCGTGCAACTTTATTGCGTGAGATGCGCAACCGGGCAATATGTATACGCAACACACTATGGTAAACCACGGAAACGCAACAAAATATTGCGCTGCAATCGTAACTGTGCAAGATTGTTGCATGAAAAGGACAATGCAATCGACCCTGGAAACACACGGTAGAGACATGCAACATCCTTCGAAAAAGCATTTGTTAGCATAAATTATGATTCTACGTACTGCTAATGATGATCTTTATGCGATTGCAAGCTTGTATGTCGAGCGAATTGTAATTTACGGTGAAATTCGCACACTCGGCGTCGCTCTGCCCCTTGCTGACCATTCCATTATTTCAGAGACCGCTGTTGCCAATCCCTAGTAATTGTTATAACTCTCGATTAATGTCTGTATATTTCCAATAACTTAAATAACGTTTAAACATCGCACGTCATAAATTACAATAAAAAGGAATATGTATTTGCCCATTAAAGACAAAGTACTTATTCGTCCAAGTTTATACACTATTATTTTTCGTTTCAGACAACACTCATCCCGTAGTTTGTTCGAGACGGTATGAAATTTTCTCTCGTTTACGGTGTTGGATTTTAATTGAGATAATGTATGTAAAGGAATGCTGCAATAATAAATATTATAAGCTTCTTTAATACTTGTAATATATTTAGAATTATATATCTTTCTGATATATCAAATAATCGAATTTAATTATTGCACGAAAGGATGTTAGCAAGTGAACCTGGATGCCAGAACAAGGCGTTATATAAACCAAAGGCAGTCGGAAATAAGCATACTTACCTGGCTCAGACTCAACGGTGATCACTTAGGCCGTGGGTCCAGGACGAGGCTGTCCCATTGCACTTCGGGATGGTTGACCCCTGCGATTGCCCCAAATGTGGGTAACTCGGGAGCGTCATTTTTGGTAGTGGGGGATTGCGTTCGCGCTAACCCCCGTCTAAACAATAAAATTTCAGAACAATTATTAAAAGTCAAAGGGGATTTACAAACCTTATTTTGATTCCGGAGGGGGATTTCTTAAAACACCACGCCCCTTACGATGTTGCCGTTTGCTAGCTTCGGACAAGGGGCGTGGTTTGCGCGAAAGTATATCAAATAGTATATCCAGCCTGTATGGGTCCGGTTGGCCTAAAAAGTTGCATTATCATTCATTGTTGTGGAAATGTGGTTTTGTGCTCGGCTTTCATTGGTCGTTTTTGACCACTAGAGGCGCTGTTGTCATTTGCGTTCGCGACGTCACGGTTGTGGTCACAAATGCATTCCCATCCTTGTTCCCATTGCTGCGTTTGTACTCGGTTGTGACGTCATAACCGACCACTGACCACTAACGACAGCAGCGCCTCTGCCGATCAAAACAGTTTTTCTTTACAAATTTAGAGAAGAGTAAAACTTGTTCGTGCTTCAATCGGCATAAAGTACAAAAGCAGAAGGAAGATGGTAAGCGATGACAGTCCAAAATTGAATATTTTCATTAATACCTCTTGTTAATACTAAGAAATTGCCGAAAAGTAACGGATTCTAGTTAAATATTTGTTGAGAAATAGCCCGAGAATTAAACGTAACTTTGGTAGAGTTCTAACGAAATGGCGATATTAATTCTCAAATTGCGTTATTTTATAAAGTAACTTTTAACGCCTACAAACAAAACCTTTAACTTTTCGCTTAATTTTTCATTGTAGGCACGTCGATATGATTCAAGAACAACCATCTTCTCCCCAGAGGGTATGTACCGGTTTCGCATTGAAAAATAACGCTTAAAATAGGGTTATATATTATGTAAATACAAATAAATACGAACCAAAATTGCAGGAAGACTGTATCAAGTCGAATATGCCATGGAGGCCATAGGACATGCAGGAACATGTCTAGGAATACTTGCATCTGATGGCATCGTTTTGGCTGCTGAACGTCGAAACACCAACAAATTACTGGATGAGGTTTTCTTTTCTGAGAAAATCTACAAATTAAGCGAGTAAGAACGGAAAAATAAACATTCAACTCAAATAAACTGTATAAATCAAACAAATCCAAATATATTTACCTTAATTTCCTAGGGACATGGCCTGCAGTGTTGCCGGTATCACATCAGATGCAAATGTCCTCACCAATGAACTGCGTTTAATCGCTCAGAGGTTTGAATGCAAATATTTTTGCTTGTCGTTTTCAAACTGGACTTGTAATGTCTTGTGCTGTTTACAGATACCTCCTGCAATATGGTGAATCCATACCTTGTGAGCAACTGGTGAGCTGGTTATGCGATATAAAGCAAGCGTACACGCAATACGGAGGAAAGAGACCTTTCGGTGTCTCTGTCCTCTACATGGGCTGGGATAAACATTACGGTTTCCAACTCTATCAATCTGATCCAAGTGGAAACTACGGAGGATGGAAAGCCACCTGCATCGGCAATAACAACTCCGTAACGTTCTCCGCGACACGTTACCTTTAAGCCGCGAATCGCTGCGATTACTTACAACTTTTTGTTGACAGGCTGCCGTTTCAATTTTGAAGCAAGAATACAAGGAAGGGGAAACTAAAATTCAAGATGCACTGGCCTTGGCTGTTAAAGTGATGTCAAAAACCCTGGACATGACTAAACTGACAGCCGAGAAACGTATGGAAATTTTGCCGCACGCTTAGTTTTACGAGAAGTGTAAATTTACAAAGGGGATTTTGGTTTCTAGTGGAAATGGCAACTCTAACAAGGGAGAATGGGAAAACAAGAGTGCATATCCTACCGGCCAGCGAAGTTGAGAAGTACATCGCGGTCTACGAGGCGGAGGAAGCGAAAGCAGAGGCATCGAAGGCCTCAAAGAAGGAGAAAGAGAAGCCTTAATTCACAATGCGTTTAGAATAAAAACGAATGTGTAACCTGTTGCATATGGCATTGATTAAAGTTTTTCTGACTTCAAAGAGTTCAAATGATAATTACGCGCACTATTTAACTTTATGCTGGAAGTACTACCATGGTTTTGCAATGTACCCCGACATAAAAACAGTAAATACTTGTGTATTTCTGATATTGATTGGCAGCTGAACTTTGAATTTTGGTGAAAGAATGGCAGAGATATGGAATTTTTAAATTTGAGCATGAATTACCAACAATTCCGAACACGAATGAATTTACGTACTATTCCATTCTACGCTTTACATCATGGCCATATTTAATTTTTTGGGTGTAGTATTATCTCCCTTGATCACTAACAATACTACACACTAATAGATTAGATCTGTACAGTTTCAAATTGTGAGGACATGTCTACGCTAAACCTTTACTTTCGGTACCACATCTGCATGCTTTTCATGCGCTTCACTTTCTTCTGCAGCTGAAGGATACCGTACATGAGTGCTTCGGCCGTCGGAGGACAACCTGTAATATTCAAAAACAAGGATTTTTACTAAGGATAACAACCAATGTCGATTATTACTGCAATGCGTATAAACAAGCGTAACGTCAGATTTTTGCAATCCTTGCTTTCCTAAAACAACTCGAACGCCACATGCGTACGAGAGGTTTCTACAGGAAAAGCAATCCAGTCCACAGATATAACTGGTTTCAGGACCCCTGCACTTTCATCATCGAAAAACCAATCGAAATTACGTACTAATACCGCTAGTCATACTAACCCGGTACGTAAATGTCCACTGGGATGATTCTATCGCAGCCGCGGACCACGGAGTAAGAATAATGGTAGTAACCGCCACCGTTTGCGCAACTTCCCATCGAGATGACCCACCTGGGTTCCAACATCTGATCGTACACCTATGCAGCAAAAGACAAACCCAGGTATAGACATCATCAATAAGCCACACGTTTAGAATTACACGGTAGTCATCAAAATGGGAGTTTTCAGTGATGACCGTATCCAACTTTTTGAAATGCTTACCCTGCGAAGCGCAGGAGCCATTTTATTTGTCAGTGTCCCTGCAACTATGATGACATCGGCTTGTCGAGGACTGGCACGGAAGACCACACCGTAACGGTCCATGTCGTATCGAGGAGCCGCGATGTGCATCATTTCCACCGCGCAGCAAGCAAGCCCAAACGTCAAGGGCCATAAGGAACCCTAGAAATATAAAGTTTCAGTCAAGGATTTCCCATGCAATTGTGGTTAGTCCATTTGAAATTCAACTGTTTATAAGAGAATTTATAATTTTTATATAGTGTATGAACTCCAGAAATTGAGCACTCATAAAAACATTTTCGTGAATGAATTGACTGTGTATCTTTGCAATCTTGCATAATAATTTGAAAAGTATGTATATTTCTTATGACCTGTATAAAATTGATTACATTTGCTTCAATACCATTACCATGCCAAAGAAAATCATTGGCTTCATCATGAATATCATGACCATTTATCAGGATAAAATGTATGTTGATGTCCAATTCACCTTTCTTCCCCAATTCAGCAAATCGTCAATTCTTGCTACGACATATTCTGCTTTGCTGCTTGTGTTTTGAAATGGAGAGTAAGGTCTTCGTTTTTCTGGCACATTTCCCGTAGTTGCCGGCTGTGTTTCAGTAGACATGCATGAGTTCTGCACATTCTCTGTTTGGGGTCCAAGTCTATTTGCAAAATATCACACCATTGGGGTATATATATATATATAAGTTTGGTCTAATTAGAACTGGGTTGCATAATTTGTAATCTTATTCCTCATTAAATTATAACAACATGCATCAACAACTTCTAGGTTAAAATAAAAATACATAGCGTTTTGCACAAAATTCCTAAATTCAAGCTAAATTCATTGAAAAGGTTTACAGCTAAAGTTTGAGTTGGAATTATTACCAATCATTACCCCAATTCTCCAGTGGATGGTGCCTTTTCCTTGTTGAAAATTTTGGTACTAAACGCCACGCAGCTTCTTGTTGCAGCAAAACTCAACTGCCGGGGTTTGCAAAGCGACACTGTAGGGTTAAAAAGAAAAACATGCGACAATGAACGCCAAACAAAAACCAAATTGAAATCGCAATTTCGCGAACTGAAAGTGTTCAATTAAAGCTCTAGAACTTCACAGTGTTTCCAACATTATAATTATTGGCAGTAACAACGGTGCAATCGCATTTATCGCTTCACATTTCAAGAAATTAGCAGAGAAAGACGATACGCACCTAAAGTCGCCATTTTATAAAGAGAAATCACAATCGATAATATCGATAAAGGCTGCCCCGCCGACTAACGGTTTTTATCGTAACCTTGGAACCACACCTCTAAAGAGGGCGAGTTAATTTGTTTATTATCATTATTTTAATATTAGTTTTTACGATCCGGCTGTAACGAATACATCTAAAAAGTGAAAAAATTAGATTTAGTTACTGCAAGAGTTACTGCGATTTAGCTCCACCCCACCTAGAAATTAGCCTCTCGCGCCCATGTTTCGTTCAATAATTCAATGAGGATGCGTCATCACAAAGGGGTCGTTCCGATATCGTATCCAATGTGGAAATTGGCGATCATTTGAAATTGTGCATATTTCATTGTTCCTTCTAAAACACTGGTTTGCCACTAAATTATGAGCTAAATTGCGCATCCAAACAACTTTATAAAACACGCAGCACGGCCATTATCATTTCAGAGGTCCTGCGCGAGGCTATGCAAAATTATACCTGCAAATTTACTGTCCCCTGCATGACGGTACGAGGTCTCTATTGGTCGATTCAACATAAAGGGTGGGGTCTTGTGACGTCACGCACCATTTACCGTCGAGTACTTGTGCAACGAGCGTAGTCTTTATACTTTTTATACTTTGTATGAAACGCCCTGTGATTGGCCATCTGAGTAGAATTATAAGAGGCGGAGCTTCACTGCTGTGCGAATCTAGCTTTTCCGACACCGTGTGAATTTTACGCGACGATCGCGTTTTCGATCGTCTCCCTTCTGGTAAATTTCAAAAAGTTTCGGGAAATAAACAGCATAATCGAATAATCAATTGCGAGACATGGCAAATGCTATTGTCTGCGGTTTAAAAATCCTAAATATCTGAAGACATCTGCGATGGCCGAGGACAACGAGCTAAGGGTAACAACACGTTTGTAATTTCATACTTATTAATCAAAACCACCAAGCCGACTGGATCACGATCTAAAACGATCTTTGCATATTTAATAAAGGGTGGTTAATGGTTGGGGTAAATAGTCCCTGGTATTTTAGAAGTATGCAACGGTTTCCTCGTTAGGCTTAAACGGCCTAGATTAATTTCGCAATCATTGTGCTTAATCTTTCATATAACCTATTGTTTTTTTCTCAATTTCTTTAGCGTATGATATTCAGCTTTAGAGTGTCTGAACTTCAGCTGCTTCTTGGTTATGCTGGACGGAATAAAACGGGAAGGAAAGATCAACTTCAATCTAGAGCGTTGGAATTGTTAAAATTGAGATCTGTGCCTGTGCAGATGAAAGTGAGAGATTTATACAAGTGAGTTTTTGTTTAGCAGCATCATATATGGAAACATTTTCAACACTTATTTGTACTGTACATGTATTTATGTGTATGTCATACTGTATGTGTTTTATGTTTTGTACCTTGAAACATGTATTAATCTGGAATTGAATTAACAAAACGAAATACCACACCTAACTTTTGGAAATTAAGTGAGAAAATGGATACGAATTTGTGAACTTTCATTTAAAAATTCCACTGTTTCAATCTATATTTGCCCATTCCCATTTTTAGGAGATTCCCAGCTGTGAATTCTGCCTTAAGGTTGGCCCCAAATTCCGCCCCGTCAAACTCCCCGACATCTTCGGCATTGTCTCCGGTGAGCATCGGCACCTCTTCTCACCAGCAGTCACCCCAGCAACAGCATCATCACAATCAACAACAACAGCAACCACAACAAACTCTACAACCACCACCACCACCACAACAGCAGCAGCAGCAACAACAACAGTCTGCGATGCCCAAGTCTTCGCAGAGCCACTCGCAACAAAGTCATTACGGATCGCATTCCATGATGCCCTTATCACCTGTAGCACAATCGGCCCGCTTGGCGGCACCGTTAGATTACAGTTCCTCCAAGTACGGTCTTCCACCTCCCATCAACCAATCTCACAGCCACTCGCATCTTAACTACCCCGTACATCCAGATGTCAGATTCCGCAAACTTCCTTTCTACCAGATTCTAGGGGAACTTTTGAAACCCGCCAGTCTCGGTATGACCGGTCATATATGTCAATCCACATAGTAACCCTCTTTTTACCATCTTCTATAGTTCAGATTTTAAACTTTGATGGTAAAAGGCGATTTCTATGTGGATTGTATTTAATGTGTTTGCATACGGCGAGTAAAAGCTAACCGAAATGTTGTTTCGGAAACAGTTCCGACGGGAACCTCGCGGGTCCAAGAAGGAAGTTTCTGTTTCCATTTCACACCTCAACAAGCAACCAGTATAGCTTCATCAAGGTAGTTAACTATTGAACTATTCCATCAGTATACAATAAACTGCCCTTATTCAAACTTTTGTAATTCTCTTTTCAGGGATGTCGGAGTGAATTCTAAAATTGACTATGCTGTACAAGCACAGTTAAGGTAAAGATATATCTCATCTCTGCCAAAAGGAACAAATACTAATGTGATATGTATATTCTATCAAGGTTCTGCCTACTTGAAACCAGCTGCGACCAAGATGACAATTTTCCTCCTAGCATCTGCGTCAAAGTCAACGGAAAAGTTTGCTCTCTTCCCGTAAGGCCGCGTTACGTATGCAATCACGGCAGACATATTACTTTCTTACAAAGAGTTTTGTTGCCTTTCCAGAATCCCATACCTACTAACAAACCAGGCGTGGAACCAAAGAGACCAAACCGACCAGTGAACATAACTCATTTGTGTAAATTATCGCCTTCAACTGCCAACACGCTAACTATCTCATGGGCCTCTGAATTCGGCAGGGTAAATCTTCTTTAAAATGCATCCTGTGGAGAATGGAGTCTTAATAACAATGTTAACCTCCAGGGATATGTTGTCGGCGTTTACTTGGTGAAGAGGCTAACTTCAAGTCAGCTGCTCATGAAACTCCGAGCTCGCGGGATTCGGAATTCTGATCACACGCGAGCACTGAGTATGTCAATGTTCATTGTGTCCACTTTATCCACATGATTCTAAAATGCTATTACATTGTTCTGTGTTTAGTTAAAGAAAAGCTGTCCCAAGATAATGATTCGGAGATAGCTACTACGAGTTTAAGGGTGTCGTTGATGTGTCCGGTAAGTGAATGTGAGATGTGACTGAGGTCAATTTCGAAAATTTACAGTATTCGATACAGAGGAGATATGTAATTGTCTTATCTACATTAAAACTACATGCTACATGTATTTTTCCCCTCAAAAAATAGCTCGGCAAGATGAGGATGCAAGTTCCTTGCCGCGCCAACACGTGCACGCACCTTCAGTGCTTCGATGCGTCTCTTTACCTTCAAATGAATGAAAAGAAACCATCTTGGATATGCCCTGTGTGCGACAAGCCTGCTATTTTCGAAAGCCTTGAGATTGATGGGTAATAATCTAGAATTTTCTGTGCGCCTTCATCATTGTACGCATATCGATTTGTAACGTAACGTATCGCACCGAAGGCTTTTTACGGAGATATTCAAAAAGTCACCTGAGAGCAACGACATCCAGTTCCACGCCAACGGATCCTGGTCACCACTGACCATCAAGACGGAGTCCCACGTTGTCTATTCTCCCGTCCACGTCCCGTCTTCATCGGTGGCATCGGCCTCGTCCGCGCAAGGCACGTCAAACTTCCCGCTGTCCTCCGAAGCTGTCCTCAGAAACCTACAGTTTTAAGATACATTTTCTTTAATATTTTAGCCGCACCGAAGAAGAAGATCTCGCCTTCCTCCGATGTGATCGACCTCACCGTGAGTTCGGACGACGAAGACGACGTGCCGCTAGGGTCGATGGCGGCGGCGAGTCGCGCCGCGTCCATCTCTCTCGTGCCAGGACATAGTAAGAATTTTCAGGTGAAACAGTTGCCATCTGCAAGAAACCCTAATGTGAAACAGTAACAGATACGGTTTCGTCATCTACGCCTTCGCCAACTCTATCTACGGGTGGAGGTGGAAACTATGGGTCATCGCTGAGCAGCGGCCTCGGTAACATACCGGCTGGGGTCATCAACTTGAACAGTAACAGCAACAGTAGTGGAAGCTCAAGCAGTGGAATCGCAATGGGGTTCGTGCAATTGAGAAAATAATCGCATGTGGCTTATAGCTACCGCACGACTTCCCAAAGGGCTTTTGTGCTTTTCTTAGAGAATTGCTTTCGTTTCCTTTTCGCATCTTAAGGTGTTTGGGTTTTTTAATTGTACATTTGTTCAGGTTATTTGAGTTGTGTTGCTTGCCGCAAAAAAAGAGCATTGTAGTATTCAGTATATAGCAATTTGCTTGCAATAAATTTTCTTTTAGCGCAAGTTTAAGATTACGCTGCTGTGGGCATGTTTGGTTTTTCTTATTTGGGCACTGTCCAGCTACCACCTCGCTTACTACTACATCATGCACTAATCTGTTTGTTGCATTTGAAACTAACAACATTGGCCACTTTTCTCTCAATCCAGTAGACCCAGTATGAGCAATAGGCTTGGTGGGTATCAAAGACAACAGGCGAGCCCAGTATTCCGTGACAACTCCCTAATGGACACCCAGTTACCTCAGTACTACCCACCAGTGTCTAGTCCTTACCCTGATTTGACAACGCATACTACATTATTCAACACCTACCAGCCGTTCGACCTTTACGCATTTTTAGGAGCGCAGGATGTGGACAGACAGGTTAATACTGTTTCTTGGATATAGATATAACATGTTGCGTCTTATATGAAAGGGATAAACATGTATTGATCGTACACGTTTCTTCACTCAACTTTTATCCAGTTTTCTTATTCCGGAGCCGGAACGATGCAAATGACGCCGCACAGATCCGGTGGCACGTCTTCGCCGGATGTCATTTCTTTGGATTAGAAAAAGAGACCCAGATATATAATGATTATTATTATTATTGCTGCTAAGTATTGTATTTAATAGAATATGTAACATTTTAAACGTGATTGTTATTTTCTTGCGTGTGGAAACCAATAAGGGAAAGTAGTGAAATACTGACTTCAACACTATTTGTACTCGGATATGTAAATAATTTGAAACCTGATGCGAATAAAATTATTTAACAATATTAATGCTTTTTGTTTCTTCAAATACAGTAGCTTTTTTTCCCAAGCTATCAATATTTTGGAATAATAAGTTTCCTCACTACATATTAGCATTATATGCTTGGATAGTGTGGCTTAACATGCACGACTGTATTTCAGATCATCCAGCTATCTCAAACGGTTGCAAAATTAGAAATCGGTTGAACGTGAAATAAGGGTCTCCTGTAAATTCAACTAATGCATTGTAAAGCGCATGTATGACTTCCTATTTGTCTGCGAAAACAGTTTGTCAATATTTTGACTAATAAGAAAGTTATATGATGCGGCACTTTTTTTAATCATCCACCCGGTATAATGTAAAATGACATGGATGATAATTTTCTGCATTGCTTTTGAATTCAGGGAAAAGTCAGGTAATTTCACTTTGGATTTTCTGTGGACACCCTGTAGTTATTTACCTGTTTCTTAAGCTTGCATTAAATTTCTCCAGGTGCTCAACATGCCGGTTGGTTTTCACGGGCACTTGCTTTCCAAATATATGAAGATCATTAAAAATAATTACAATTAACATACAAAATCAAAACAATTTACTTATTTTTCTACTTACACCGCGAGATGAAACGCCACGAGATGAAACACCGATGATGTGAGTCCATCGTATAGAAAGAAAGTCACAAAACTGCTCGAAAAGAGAAAAAAGTAGATTAGACAGATGATCAACTGCAGAATGATGTAAATTATTATGCAAGTAACTGAAAGGAAGCATGGTTAGAACAAACTTTTATTCAATGAAAACCGTTCCGTACATTCCGCGGCCATCGCAAGCGCTGCTCTCCGGGGCGAAACAAAAATAAGTGAACGGTATATTGGAGACTTTCCGTTTATAATTAATCTATTATACCAGAAAACTAATTTCAGGACTCGTACACAGAGCCATTGAGTATATATGGCCATTGTTTTTTTTACACGTACAATACATGGTATTTATACCCTACGGTGTTGGTACGCGTACCATATCGTCAAATATCTTCAAACCTATCGAGCCGACAAATCAAAAAATTACACACTTGCACACTTCACATAAGGAGGGAAGGAAGGACATAAAGGACAGAATAAAAAGTGCTTAACACAATGGTATACAACATAAAGTACTGGTATATCGTACAACCCGCTCTGCCGAAAAGAAGCGACTCGCGATGTACATATCACGTAAAACTACTAGATATCTCTGACCCAATAGTGTGCTTTGTTTCTTTTTCCATTGTATCATTGGAATTTTCATTCATCAAAATCTACAGACAAACATTATTTCTTTCCAAAACTAGATTCGTGATAAGCGTGCCAAAAAACCTGCAATATTTGAGCGTGGTGTGTCAATATTGTTTTTTACACAGTACAGCATATGTTAGGTACTCGTTTCGAATGGGAGGGAAAAGGCCATGTTCATATATGGACAATGGTGTATCTTGTCTGCCAAGCGTGGTTTTATGTGTACAACAGACAAGACATATAAGCGTAGTTTTACCATGGTTTTGTTTTTACTCAGCGCCAAATTGCAACCCTGCCCTACGTATCACACTACCCTGTCAGGATCATTGTCTCTAAAACAGAGACACCTTCCAAACGCAGAAAAGCATATTGTACATTAATAATACACTAATAACTATTTTGTGTAGTTCCCCGTGTTAAAAATGTGGCGATACGTGCTGTTTTGAACCGCGCGCGCAAACACGCTTCAACGCTGTAAAGTTAACTTTTATATTCTGTAGCCACACACAAACACATTATAAAACCGTACAATAACATGTTATAATGTCTTCTGATTTCACCATATCAATTTTAGTACTTTTCAGTTACCGCGTAAAGTTGCGCGCCGAAAGTTTTAATGGACGCGAAGTTGCGCGGCTTCAATGAAAACGTTGAATGGCAATATTAAACGACAATGTTCAATGATACTATTGTGAAAAAACCAGATTTTCTGTAATTAATCGAAGTTACATTTGTATGTGGCTGACAGCAAAATGTAAGATTAGGATGTGATTAACGGAAACCGCGTCAAAGGAGAATTCTAGTTAACAGATGGAAAACAATGTTCACCTTTTGGCACAACAACAATATACATGGTATTATATTTTTGTTTCTCTTTTGGCCAATCTTCACAAATATTTTGTATATTAGCACATTGAAACAACACAAGTGAATGTTGGGCTTGTAAATGATAGGACTTTTGTGTCTTAACGTAAATGGGATATCGGTACCATTGAACGAAAGAATATTCTACTTCAACAAATTTAAAGCATCTACATTATCTACAATCTACACAATTATTAAAATCATTTGGATATTTAAATGTGACAGTCTCTTTCTCTCGCAATTCAAACAAGTTACTATATGGCACTACAGCGATATACCACGATACGTAACAAATACGTATCCAATTCGAAATCCTTTTATTTTTACTTACAGAAGAGCACTTATCATTGGGATACTACACTGAAAGATGTAGGAACAAACACAAATTAAGTGTATTTCAATGACAAAGAGAAAAGGAAGGATCAAAATGGCGCGCGATCATCAAAATATGCTAACTCAAACTTCCCCCTAATAAGGCAATATTAAAAGAGATCAAGATTGATTTTTGTTCAGTTTGTCAAGAAACTAATTCCTCAAACTTATATTTCTTACTCTTACAACATTTGACTTTTCCAACTCTTTAACAAACGGCACGATTCAGTCGTAACCGCTGATCCAAGATACAATTTAACTTACACTTTATAAAATCCTGGACAGAGCAGGAATTCTCACCTACAATTTTTATAACGGCAGTGACAGTAAAGGCGTGTTTCTCTATAAAGGCATTTATAGTTATATCCGTGCGGATTTTTCTCCTTTTCTCTAAGTTTAGTGTGGGACGTTACAAAACAGCGCACTGCAACAAGAACCAGGGTTATAACGTTTAATTCCTAAAACTGAAATTGGTCAATGAAGATGCACTTTAAGCTAATTAAATACTTTTTGTTTTAATTCTGGTCCATTAATTGAATCTTAACACTAAAAGTCATCCGTGTATTGGTGAATTGCACCATTCAAAAACATGTATCATTATTGTAGTAAAAATTTCAATTATATGGAAATCTATTCTCACAAGCATATTATAGCTGGTAACTAATCTGTGTATATTTATAAGAATTACTGAAAATGGTTATGATAATAATTAAACAGTTTCAATGGAGATGTTACACGCGAAGCAATTCGCGCAAAGCCTGAACAGAGTTTAAATATGATTTTCTCAATGTGTTTAATTATAATTAATGGCTAGATATATTTAATGGAATCTGAAATTAATGCAGTTCATTTAGTTTACTTTACCCCAACTTATTACAGCCTGCTCCTATACAGTAACATTGATTCCCAACATTCGCGCGCGAACTCAACTAATTTGCAAAAAGCAAATCATGACAGAAATGTTTTTAAAAAAGGGGAACAAAATATCCTTCAACAATTACACGATACTGAAATTACTGTTTTATGTAATTTTCTTGGTTTGTTATCACAACCACACTATACACGGTACGGTTCCAAACTACGCGGCTCGCGGGGCAAAAACGCTACAACTACACGCACGTAAAACCATTACGATTCTACACGGCACTTATTACAATACAATTACATTTTCCAAAAATGTTTTCAACTCATACACGAAAGCGTGTTAATTAACGTATAATAATTGAAGCGCAGCCTCGAAGAACTATTCAACTACTAATATATTTGTAATTAAAATCACATCCCCACGTATCATCCAATTTTTTTAATTATTAACCAAATGTTATTTTCCTTTATATTATTTGTGTTCTGTGAGCAGTTGAATCGTTTTTCCAGAAGGGCTAGACTGCAGTTGAATCGTTATTCGAGGCTGCACATCAATATTGATGACATTTGCTGCGAAAAACATGTGAGAATACAGTGCATATATGAGTTTGTGTGCTTTGCTGAATTATCTAGTATTATTACAGTGAAATAAACCAACCAATAACACAGTTAACACAGTGAATGAGTGTGAGAGATTAAAGTGCAGGGAAATGTCACATATCGAAAATAGAATTTGTCTCCATATTTCCAGTCTCTATATTAGTAGTAATAACTTGATTGCATTTTGTTTATCACTCGTGTTTTGTGTTTCTGAGCTATAATATTATATAAAAACTTTGATGCAAAGTCTTCCATTGGTCAACGTACATTAATTTCAAAGTTTGTCATCATCACGATTCGCTCCGTCAACTAGATTTTGGTATTTTATATATATACTTATATTATATATATAAATTCCCATCTCTGTTTTCCTTATACAGTAGTACGTTGTAGTAGTAATAATAATAGTTCTAATTATAATAGTTATTGTCATGTATATAATATAACAAGTGCGGTGCGTAAAAGCACAAATATACACAAACACACTTAACATGGCCTTTTTTTTTGGGTGGAAGGAGGAAAAATGGACAACATAGACAATTAATAGCAACGAAATAATTACGTTAATTAATACGCGTTCAATGCTTGGGATTTAATGAACTTCCAACTTGAAATCGTGTCTTCGTTTTGCAAGTTGCGCGCTTCGAGACCCTTCTTTATCCGTAATGTTTCGCTTTTCACGGCACAAAAATTGCGATCGATAATAATACGTCAATAACTTTATACTGCAATTAACGATATAATTAGTAATTTAACGTCAGAGATCATGGGAAACAAAGTTTGGCTAATTTATCATGTAATTACACAGGATTCGAATGGCACGGCTTCAACGGAACGCGGAAGTGAGGCAAAAAAGTTACGTATAGTAATAAAAATAATAAAACAAGAATAATTAGAAATAAATCAAACAATTGCAGAGCTAGCAAAGTTTCCTTCATAGAAGCCAAAGCAGTAGTTTTCTTTAAGGGAAATCTTTAAGGCATTTGTCTTTTCATCAGAGACGTTATTACGATAGAAGTCGGTTATCGCAAAAACAAAATAAAACACGGTAAATTAATCTCTGTATTGGCAAAGAAATAAAAAGCACACCAAAGCCCAAACGATAAATAGCAACAAACCAAAACAGTATTAAGTCAAAATGTTTCTATATTCTCTCTTGTTTAGAAAATAAAACCAAAAATCCAGAGTATTAAGAGAATAATATGCCGCCGTACCTCGGGGAAGTTGAAAAAGCAAATCAATAAACAGACGGCAAATTGAAATAAGAAACATTGTTTAGTGTATCAGTCTTTCTATGCAGCTAGGCCACTCCTTCAAACAGTAATTATTGAATTTCCATTCGATTTCAATAGTTGCGCACAATTAAATGTAAAACTGCACAATTAAGCCTACATTATTACAGCACAAATTGTTCAAAAAAGGCTTTAATCTACTCGCTTACAAAGATTCTCAACATATTACCAAATACTTCTTAAGGAAACCATTTTCATCTAATTCACAATTATGGGAAATTAACTGTACGCAACTCTTCCCGCGTTAAAAACAGGCCTAAGACTTTTATCATAAAACTCGGTCTATTCCAATTAAAATGGTCACAATTAGAAACCAGTACACGCAGTAATAATAATAATAAAACAGAGTGAATGAAGTGATCACGATTGGATTAAAGTTTGAAAAGGAGGTGCCTCGCTGCGATTTTCATCATGATCGAAGAAGTTACATTCGCTACGAATGATGTTAGTCAGGGAAGAGAAGGACAACAAAAAAAGGAAAGAAATCAAGAAATAAAACAAAATTAGCCATCATGAACACAATCATTTTCATGGACAACCAAGTTGGATTAAAATGCGGATTCGGAGAACGAAATCAAACCCTGCGACTCGAGGTTTTTGAGTCTCGCGCACGCCAAGAGCAATATACAAAACGCACTACAACTTTGTACAGCTCGGGGGGAAGTAAATGGTAATAATATAATAATTAATAATCATTAACTACGTGGGATCGTTTGCCGATCAAAAACTCACGATGACAACGATACAAACGTGCTTTGATTTTTCCTTCAAACCCAGCTCGCGTTCACATAATTGCACACTGCGCGACTAATAATAATAATAATATTATTAATAATATTAATATAACAATATCACTACATTACTCTAACATTGTTCCGTCTTAATTTGTTTCAGTCTGATTTAAAACAAAAAATAGAACTATATATACCTATTATATAAATGAAAGTCAAACGCGAAAGTTTGACGCGGTACGACAAACTTTCCGGATGAAACCATGATTAATGACGTAGTACAGTGCGATTTAATATCTTAACCAGGATAGTAATTTAAAAATTTGTGACAAACACTATTAGCAAGCTATTAGTCGTGTGCATTCACTGTTTCATTTTTCTCCGTTACGTCACGTCATCATCGGTTTCTTCTCGACAAGCGAAAGTTCCCGTTAGTTGCGCGGTCTGCTATTTTCCAAGATTGGAAACGCAAATCACGCAATATACAATCATATGTTGGCACTGAGAAACTTATTTTCCACTCAGAGTATAATAACAACTGTAAACTGCCACATTGCAACAACACCGCGACATTTCTCTTCTTCGACGGCTCCTCGAGACTTTCTTCCGCTGACTGCGCCGCGAAACGAGCAACACTCCTCATTTTTCCTTTTACGTATTCGTAATAATTATGACGTTATTACATAATCAAGTGTGTATGTATCTCGTGGAAATAAAAAGGGGGAGAACTCGTTGAATTAAGAGGGTCAAATAAATACATATATTCGATTCGTAACTCAAACTACTCGTTACTCAACCCACGCGTAAACCCTCCTCCGGTTCTTCAAGTACTTTGTGGTTTTATTTTAAACAGATACCAGGATAGAAAATGAAATAGAGAAAGATAGATAGAAAGAAAGACAGGTGATGGAAATAAAACAGGGAAAGGAAACGTATAAACACATATCGGCTTTGATTTTCTGTACGAACGAGTGATGGGCCTTCATTTGTTTTTTTCTCTTTAAATATACCATCATCTTTATTCTTTGATTGATCTTTTATGAGCAGTTCATGGAGTTTGTACTAATAAAGCCAATTAAAATCCCGTATTGCACCAACCGAAACACGTAAAGCCGCGTTACTTCGTTTTAAAACTTAAATTTAAAATTACCGTTTCAAAACCCAAATTTAAAATTACCGTTTTAATTTTCGCCAATTTCCATCTTAAATTCTTTACAATGAAATTAATAAAATTAATAAACAAGCCCATTACATTTTAATTGACTTCGTACAATCCGAAACCATTTAACTACCAATACGCAACGATAGCTTCAATATACTCTTCATTCATCCCTTCACTGCCAAAGTAAATACTATATAACTTTACATGATTCCACATTTCGATTTAAATATCACGAATTTTTAAAAATATAATTACTAATTTAGAATCACTCATTTTTCAAGTGGAGAAAAAGTTGGCCGTGTCAGCGACGCGGACAACTTTCCTCCACCGATGTTCAAAAATGAAAATGGAAATAAAATCTTAGGAGAAATAAATCAAGCTCCATTGATCGATTACAGTCACATGAAGGAAGGTGCATCAAAGGTTGACAGAAGATTAGATGGATTAGAAGAATATAAGTGGAACAAAAACATTAGAAGGAAAGGAAAAAAACAAAGAGTATGATAGTTATCCCAAGAGGCACCATGATGATCCAGCCGGAGGTTGTCTTTAGTCTTTCATTTTCTTCATATCTGGTCTTTTAGTCTCTTGTCTCTTGGACCAACTCGGACACAGTTGGGTTGGGTACTACGTGAGGTTGCGGAGTCGGGTTCGGTTGCCTCGTGCCACTGTATCTCTTACTAAAAACGCATGCCTACTTTCTTTAAAGGTACTTTGTTGCGTGTTTCTTTGGGTGAGTGAAGTGTTGGTGGTGGTGGAGGAAGAAGAACAAGAAGAAGAAGAAGACATGGGTAAGGTTGGTAGACACAGAGGTAACACAGGCAGGATTCTGTTTGTTTTTACGGGTTGTCAGGCAGACAGACATTTTGGAGGTGTGTGGTGATGATGATGGGTGTGAAATATAGGCAGCAAAATACACCCAACCAACAGGCAATGGCCATCAGACAGGCACTACGTATTCCAGGCATCGTTCACGGAAACCCTCTGCCTCTTGGATGCCGACGGCACGTGGTTGTCGTAGTCGCTGCTACCTCCTTGACTGTGACTCGAACCGTCCGGAGGAGAGTGCGATGGTGTCACGTGGTGGCTCGAGTTGCCGGGAGATGGACGTTGTAGCTGACTAGATGACGAGTTGTTCACGTCTCGAGGAGGCGAGATTGGTTCGCTCTTGATCTTGATGGGCAGCGGCGAAGAACTTGACGGAGGCGGGGTGCCGCTGTTCACCGACAACTGAGGTAGACCGCTGCTGCTTGGGCTGTCAACCGGGAAAAGTGGAGGAGGGCTGCTCGTGTAAGAACAACGTTCAAATGTGCCAACCCGTATCCACCAAACCAACGGACCATCACCACCGAGAGACCGAAACCAGCACCGACCGACCGGCAAAAGGAAGAAGCGCAAAGCAGCAAAGAGGAGAATGGATGGTGTACGAGATAAATATAAAAATAAAGAAAAAGAAACAAAATCCCACAGTGAAGTAACTTACAACTGAACAGTATAAACCATCAGGGTTATTTATCAATATCATTCAAGGTTAGTTACTGTACTACTTATTATGATCCAGTGAGCAAAAACTTACAAGCATATGTTTTCCAAAATTCTTCTATTAAAGTAATATTTTGTGTACGAGTTACTTGCACTGCATGCATATGGAGATAACTGTGAAATCCTCGAAATGTTTCTCAAGAACGAAGCGTTAAGAAATATGAACTCAACTTGGGAGAAACCCAAATTTAGTGATTAATAGGTAGAAACATACAATAGTTGATATTGTATTATATTAACCAATGCATATTTAATTTATCACATGTTCATGTTAAGTAAAAACTCTTTCTGGAATATATAAATGCAATTTTTCCATGATAAATATAAAAGAAATATAGGAACATTATGATATAATCCAAATAATATGTTCTCTAATCTCTGAAGGTTGTACTGAATATTTATAATACCATGGCAAATTTAATAGTAATCAAAGTAGAGTGGAAATAGCACTTATGATGAAAATAAAAGCATGACAGAAACATGGGAATATAAATAAATTTTAATACATACTTCAACTTAATTTTATGAAAGTACTTTATAATCATGAGTATTGATTATAATTATGCAGCTACTTTCAAACTTTACTTTGATTGCACACAAAGTACAACTTTATTTAATTTAGAAAGCAAATTTATAACGATCAACCCGATTCTTGAGAAACATATTATAAAGTTCCACCTTCAAAAAACATCCTCCATATACTTTCAGGTTATTAAATTCCAATCATGTCAAAATTCACGGTCAAAGCACAAGTTCATCCACAAATCTCCTGATATTAATATCTGCCCAATTTATATTTTACCTCCACCTGATTGATATCAAGAGAGGAGCAAAATAGCAAAGCACACACACACACGACAAGAGTATTATAAGCAAGCTTATTTTTAAGCCTCTAGTATGAGCCATTTTTACCACAGTCAACATCTACTTTTACTATAAATCAATCAATCAACGTTGGACCACTTTGTCTAATTACTTTATTGAAGGGAGTTTGTAAAAGAATTATAAAAGGTCCTACCCTCCCCATGAAACAAGGGCCTGGTTGTGTAAAGTACAACATCAAAAGACAGGGGAGAGAGAAAACAAGAAGCTTATATGAGATGGCTATTTCCGTGGTACTTGCATGCAACCATGTTATACTGTTTACTCGTTGCCTGTGGTCATATTGGCTCACACAGTTTAGCACAAAAGGGGGGGTGAATAAACGAAAAACATGCACAAAATTTATGTACAACCCTGCCAACAAAGCTTTCCTTATATTACCATATACCATCTCACTTCCACAAATTCCTAATTAATTCAAAACAGGTATCTACTCATTTAAAATATAAAAATAAAACTATTATCATGACTTCCTTCATCAGTATAATTAGAGACCAATTCTTAAAAAATACCATGACATGTACAGAAAATTGTCCTTTAGCTAAATTAAAATTACAGATTAAAAAGCATTTAATTTAAGGTTGTTTCACAATGAACATATTCGGGAAACTGTATTGCTTGTATTTAAAACAAACAATGAATTTATATAATGACAACAAAAATATCCGAAATTTATAAGGAATAAAAGGACCATTTTCAAATATCATGACTTTTCATGAACATAATGTCAAATGACACCCTGTAGTTCAAAAGCAAATGTTTTCAAAATCATAAAATCTCACACTGGGAGGATAATATAACTTATAATAAGAGTGACAACAACGTCAAAATCATCTTACTCATGACTAAATGGCAAATTACCTTCTCATATTGCAGATGAGACAAGGGATATAATAGATGCGAGAACTCGCACCGTACCGCAAGTGAGCAATGGTACCTGCTATTTGGAACAAGGTCCATCCAATTGCAACATTACAACTACCCAGCTACTAATTAAACCCTTAAAATCTTACTTCACCGTGAGAAATATCATTCGCAAGGTTGTATCCGTGCACGCATGCAAAATCGCCACTCGGCTTTCCGCTTAAAACGAAATACAAAAAAGTGACAGAACGCTTCCCAAAGCAACCAAGAATGCAAAGCAAAAAGCCCAAACGTTCAAACTTGAAACATTCTTCTACTACCTACATGTCTCTATGTCTACTTCTGTCCGATAAAGCAGCATTAGCACGCCACCGCCGCTGTTGCTGCTCACTACAAAGCAAGCTCAAGCTCTTCAAATCGACCAAATCATTCCAAAACAACAACCAAATCATCATATCATTGATCAGACACCACTCGAGCACAGGCAAAAAAAAAAAAAACAATCACGAATATGCATCGGCCGCAATCACTCACTCCGCGAAACAGGGGTTATCAAAAATAAGATAACTTTATATTGAAATAATAGTTAAAGAAAAGGTTAATGGACTTGCCTGGCATGGTTTAAACCAGCAGCTTGCACAGCAGCGGTCATGGGCCCTTGCGGTGACCAGCTATGAAGTATCCCGGGAGTGTTGAAATTGGTCAGCGTCACGAGGTCCGAAGTGAGGCTGAAGTCGCCTGTTGGATGCAAGTGAAAAGGTTTTATTTTCCAGGGTTATCAATGCCGGCATTTGATATGCAAGCCAAAGAGAAAGGCAGAGAGAGAGAGAGAGATAGAGAGAAATATATCACGAATAAGAGCATCCTAAGAGAAAGTTGTCACGGGCCTATGCGATTGAACGATGCGAGACTGAAGACGGGAGAAAGGCACTCACTCGGTGCAAAAGATGTGGGTAGTGTGGACGGATAGTTGCTCATGCCAGGGATGCTGGGTGTTGCCAGAGACACGACCGGAGACGTCAGAGACGAATTCGAGGTTCGCACGGCCTGCGGAAAAGCAAACTACACACTTTTACTCGTAGTAAGAGCGCACGGCGTGTCGCTGCAAAAAATATTCTCCTTATTCTATAATGTTCACACAGGACTTATGTACATCAAATGTCAAAACCTCTATTTAACAGTCTATTGTGAGTGTTATACACATCCATGGACCATGCTTACTTAGAAATGTATTGACATTTGGTTGACATTTGGCGAAGTAGTGAAGCTAACAATTTGCAAGGTAAATATAGGACAAATATCCTAAAATACTATATGGAACAATCTCAAAATTTAGAAATATGATCAGCAATGAAAATAAAACAATCCCACATATAAAACAGCTGATAACTAATCTGATAAATTGAACCTATACATTCAAGTGCAATTTGCAGGTGAACTGACATGACGAGAGTTGCTACCAAACCCGTGAAGTAAATTTCTCTGAGTTTTCCAGATTTTCCAGAGTGATTACACAAACTTTCCAGAGTATATTCTATATATATAGGTTACATTTTGCAATAATGTCATCAGCAGGTAAGGACACCAGATTAAATAGCCACATATGAAAATCCTAGACTCGTAATAAAATTCAACTAAATAAATATATATTTATTGCAAACACTTTCTTAATAATTTTAATTTAAAGCTTTCAAGTTGCACGTTTATATGAATTTCCTTGAGTTTTCCAGGTTTTGACAAAATTTTGGCAAATTCCTCGAGTTTCCCCTTAATTGTTTTAGCCAAAATCTAAATTTCCTGAGTTTTCCAGATCTTCCCTGTTGGTAGCAACCCTAGGTTTTCAAGGACTTGTCAAGGTTATCAAGGTCTTGTTAAACATAGTATAAGACACTGCGCGTAATTTCCATAGATAATGCCTTGATAATGCCCATTACAACATTCACATTATCATCACTCGAGATCACATTTATCACGAATTCCATCATATGGAATGTGCTTTGTGAGAATAGACTATATTTTGATATAAATGCAGCTATTTACCAGTGAACTACTGCTCTGCGCGTTCGGTATGACGACACGCAAGCTGGACCGGGAACCCGAAGTGCTCGGAGAGTTGTTGGGTTTGTTCAGATTTTTCGATACCAGACCTGGTGATGGACTTCCCGACATGTTTCCCGGTGATGGTTGTTGCGAGTAACCGTTCGCACTGCCCATGTCCAACATTCCTCCTGTACAATTCCAACAACAACCTTTTAATATCTATCCTTCGTGAAATCCAAAGTTCTACAAATCCAGAAGGTATCTCACTATATACAGTACCTGAGGAACTCGGCCGTGGACTGGCACTGGTGTGGGGCATCTGCGGAGACGATTGCATTAATGCGGCACTTTCTTGAGAACTGTACGAACTATTCACTGGCACTGTCACTGGCAAAGAGTTGTAACTTCCTTGATTTAACCCCGACTGAAATTCAACAAAACATCATCTTTCTTAGTAGTCTTATTATACACACACATTTTCATTTTACGATTTCTCGCACACGTGATGGCCAATAATATTCTCCTCTTTCCATCTATATTATCTCCTACTCCACATTGTACTTGAGGGTAGTATTGAATTCGCTATTATCACGGATGAATAGCAGCCTGGTTGTCAAGCGGCTCAATTTCCAGCCATTCCAACAACGAACAGAGATGGAAAGTGGAAAAGTGATGATGAGAGAGGATAGGTGGTAAAAAAAAAAAGGAGGAAAGAATTCCTAGGTGTTCTGTTCTGTTCTTTTCCTGACAACCAAGAAGCTAAAGTGGACAAAACCCTTATTCTCTAACACATCTTGGGTTACAGCGGTTGTCTAGGTGCTGCTTTTCGCGAACCTTTTCACCGACTAACTACCTTCCTAGTGATATGTAATTACGCTCTACTCTTTTTAAATGCCATGTGCAATTTATTTATTTATGCCAATAATTACTAAATCCAAACTGGATCTAATTGTATACAGCAGCAGAGCACTTTCATCTTGTTGTTCGTGTTTAATCGCAAGAGGCAAATAATTATTGCTTATTTACGGCAAATATAATTCCATTTTTGTACTCACTTTTGAATAAAATATATTATACTGTTATTATATGAATAATTGAAGTCACAGCTGTTAACATGATGGTAATTAAATGAAAGTTGAACATGCAAAAAATGATGACAGCTGAAATATTGTACAGGGAAAGAACTGAACTGAAATTTTTAAGAATCCTTTCTTGAAACATGCTTAAAAAACATTATAGGTTCACATTTTCAACATACACACATGTTCACAGTCAGTCAGGCATGTTTCCGAAATGTGATCACCAAAAGACAAAAATTGTGGCCTAGTATAGTCCTTTTTTGGAATTTTCTTTACTTTTTTTCTTCAGAAACATCATCATTTTCCTCTTTCTCCCCTTCCGCCTCCTAATTCATTCATATGTTCTTTTAATCCATTCTTAAAAATCCACACTACTATGGCCCATCAAGTATGTAACAGAATTACATATAACCATTGGTTTGTTTCAGTTGGTTTCAACCTTAAACGTGAACTGACAAGGTTTTGCAACATCCCCTGAAAAAACTAGCATTTGATTGCCACTAATTTAGGAACATTGTCTGAAAATTTTAGGCCATTTGAAGTATTATTGCCACAGATATGAATTATTTAGTTTCATATCTGAGTAGTATATTGTGAGATACGTACACTGGAGCGCCATTGATAAGCTCTGCCATTGGTTAAAACTGCAGAGGCGCTTGTCCTCATTGGCTGAAAATTCAAATTTTGCCAAAATAGGACACCGTGACACCAGCGCGGTGACACAGACCTCCCATGACACCCTATTTAACTACTCCTAACTTTTTGTAACAATTTTTAAAAAATGTTTCGTTTGTGCCAATCGTTTTATTGGCATAAATTCTATAGAATTGCACACTTTGCAGGGTATGTTACAAAACCTTGTCAGTTCACCTTTAACTTTAAAATATAAACGGATTTCTATGTAGCAAAAATGAATTATGCAACAAAACACCTCGTGTTAAAAATTGGACAACTTTAGGGCATTAATGGTGCAATGTCCTTTCTGGATCTACACACAAGTTTGCTTATTTTTTCCCCAGCTTGTATCTCATCTCAGTGATCGGAAGACAAGAAATGCTCAGGGTTTCATTTCCGGTGTGTGCACAGAATAACTAATGCTGAGTTGAATCTGACCATAACATTTTTTTTACCAAGGTGTAGTAGTGTATCCAACCAACTTTCTCAATCTAAAAACTTCTCTGTCCCATCACTACTTTTTCAATTCCAAAAAGGTAGCAACGCCCATTTTATCTTTTCAACATTCCAACAAGATTCCAACAAAATGGAAAAGAAAAAGCAAGGTCCATATATATATTTATATATGTGTAATAACTCTCACTCACCCTGTTTCCGTTATTCAACTGGTTCCTCTGCAACATGAGGTCGAATTCTTCATTGATCTTATGATACTTGGCTTCTGTCCTTGGTGTCAAAACATATTGATCTTGTTCCGGTTCAGGGCTGTCTGGACTCAGATTTCCGTTCTTGTGCTCTTTTTTGCTCAGTGCCTGTTTTAGCAAATAACAACAGAAACAAATGGAAACGCACGTAAGAATCAATTCACCAGTTGCAAACAAGAATTGACATGACCTGTAAATAGATCATCACCTAAGACAGAGTGAAACAAACTACAGACAGACAACATATATTTCTAGTACAACACTAACTACTACTTTGGTACGAGACCAGAAATAACAATTTCCACTTTGCAATGTCCTTAAATATTGAAGAATATCATCCATTTTTTTTGAAAAGGTAAGTAATAACCATTTTTAGCTATTATTATTTAAACTAACAGTCATTATGAGATAAAACTGGTTTTCTGCCTCACTTTGGCCTCCATTTTCCTCACTTTGACTACCATTTTGGAGGCCATGAAATTGGGCAATTGAATTGACTACAAAGGAAATTAGACAAGAGTTGACTGTAAAAAAATTAATAAATCAACTGCATGACAAAACGATTTTGCGGCGCCATAAAAATCAAATCCTGGAAATTAAAATCGAAAACATCTTCCTAGAAACTTTACTATAGCTGGGAAACTTGATAGTTGGTCCATTTTTTCTAATTCAATATGCCTCAAAGCTCAACCCTTTAATTGAAATCCACGTTGATGACGTCACAACTTGTCATCCGAGCCATTTTAACTCGATCATCTGCATTTTTGCTAAGTTTATATACACTGCTCGTGCGTCTTGGTTGCGTGTTTGCATTTCACGGCGCTTTCACCAACCGACGTCACCC
>JAQFZQ010000365.1:0-35794 GCA_034696005.1 Glomeris marginata | reverse complement strand
TAAATTACATAAGTACAACATAAATACCTGCGTAATCGTAGGCAGATTAATCCATCCTTGATCCATCGATGACTATGTTGAAGTCGCAAAATCCAACGTTGGTTTTCAGTTTGCTGGCTGTCGATTCGGCGCCATTGTTGATTTTTTTCTGTTGTGCCGCCGAAGCTGTCGATCTCGAAGATCCGGCGATTCCCGCGATGGATTGTCGTTCTAGTCGTCTTCATCCGATCTTCACTTGAAATGCCTAATTACATTCTACATAGATTCGCATCTAATAATATGCGAATCTTGTAGCGGCGAAATGGCCGCTGCGATCCTCCTATAACACGACCGTTGACCTCGAAATGGTCCCATTCATCGGCTGACTGTGACGTCAAATGCCCCATCAACCAATCACGACGCGACCGATTTCGCGTTTCCTGCCGAACTTATAAAATTTTTTCCTGCAGCTTTACGCCTATTTGCGTGCGATGCTGCATAAATTAGATTTATTACGTTTATAATTAAATAACTATACATATAAACGCATATTATTTCCGGGTATTTCCTATAAATAATCCCCGCATTTCGTAGCAAGGATCGAGAGTGTGCACCGGTTTGACGCGAACGACCTTCCATACAAAGGATACAAATGCTCTATATCGCTCTACAAAATGGCGTCCGCAATCACGTGATGGATCCAACAGCCAATCAGGAACTGAAGATCTGACCACATCCTTTGCAGAATCCTCTTCAAGATGGCGATTGGAGCGTAAAACTCAAACGAAAAATGGCGGCCGAAGACGACGAGAAAAAGGGATGGATATGCAGGGGATTTTTAGGCAAAATATGCCGAAATATAACTCCCAAAAAATTTACAACAGAGAATGTGCTGTATTGGTATATCCCAGCAGTTGGCAGTATAAGTTATATTACTTTTTCAGCACACATATTTAATCCAAGCCTTTTGCAGAGGTACGACATATCGATTATTATAAATTTAAATCTGTAACTATTTTTCCTAAAAATCTGTTTAATTTTCAGTTTCTTTCCACATTGCAGCCAAGTGGCAGCTAACTGTTTGCTCTTAAATTCGCACTTGGGTACTGGACTTTACCTGTTCAAGAAAAGACACATTGCAGCTGCTGAAATGTACCACAGAGTTACATATTGCGTTTATGGCACACTTCTGTTCAACTTTGGTTCAGTACTTCTTTGCGCCATCACCAAAGCCATTCTTCCTGAGAGTCCCATTGCCAAGACAGTGTTTGGACTGAGCACATCCATCTGTCTGCTACTCATTGGAAAAGAATACTGCGAATTTGTTGATTCCAACTGCAAAGAAACTGATTTAACATTTTAAATGTAATAATTTGTTTCTAACATTATAGTATTATTGTGCAATTTAAGTTAACTAGTGAAATAAATTATATTAATATAATTAGTATCAATTATTACTTTGTATGTATTTGTAATGTTGGTAAATATGTTAAATAAATAGAAAATCCCATATATGTAAATTTTTTAGTGAAATTACAACTTCAAGCTGTGAGAAATATTCAATGAAACTTTCCTAATTATAAAAGTAAATTTTAATAAGTGTAAAATACAAAAAGACGAAATATTTCAAGTAATATAACGAAGCAATGTAACTTTTCAAGATATGAACGAACTTTCATTCAGGTCTTTGTTGGTAATTCTGAAAATAAAACAAATTTAGTACTATGTTATTAAACATTATTGAATTAAGCATTTCAATTCACTGTACATCTAATAAGTTTGTTGGTCTATTAAAAAAGACCTCATATCTATGACTTGTGGAATTTAATTGTTTTCATAAAGATAATATTGCATTTATAACGGCACAAAATATGTAATTTTAAATTATATATACTCACTTTTACACTGTATGCTGTTGAGTCTATCCAGCCATTGTTCTTCCAATACTTTTAGTAATTGTTCATCATACATGGTTTCATTTGCATCTGCTGCTAAACTAGCTTTTAGATCAATATCATCTTGTGTTTTCTCATCTTTCCCAACACTCTTCTTTCGTTTCTTCAACATCTTCTTGAATCTGGCTTTATCGAACAATCCAGGACCTATTTTAGGGATTGCACCCAACATAGTTCCACCTTTTTTACTCTCATCAACCAATTCGAAGGAAGTACTGAGTTGATCGCTGGCGGAGAAGGAACTGTCAGACTTGTTTGATGGAGACTGGAACCTTTTAGTTTTCTGCTTTATGGTCTTCAGTTCAGGACTGATGGCAAGCATGTGGAAGTTTTCAATGGAATTGGTTTCAATTGTAAGAAATTTCCTTGACGGAATGCCGTGTCTTTGACTCCGCTTCTTGTAACGTTTTTTGGTAATTGATGTTTTCTCCAAATGTGAATGTTGTATTGGTATTTGTCTTTCTTCCACTATACACAATTCATTGACTGGTGTGTGTTCATTTGCTTCACATACTGTATTCCTGAAAATTAAATGTTCCATATATTCAACTGTTATAGATAACATGGCAAAACAATGTTATCACTTGACATTTTGAGGAAAGCAGGGCGTCTACTAAACTTTCATTTCAAAATTCCAGTATTTTCAAGGATATTTACAAAAATTAAAGGTGTTATATACTTATTGATTTACCCTCATATATGTATTTTTGTTTAAAAAATATGTAATTTCTCACCTTTCTCCACCAAGATTCTTCTTTCGTTGAAGGTAATCACGGAAGTATGCCTGAAACAAATTCACAAATAAAAGGAAAACAGTCAGGAAGATATTTAACAATTCATTCATTTGCAAAATACAGTATACCTGGATTTTCAGAGCAGCCAGTTCCCTGATGTTCTCTATTAAAACAGCTCCTTGTCCAATCATGTAATGGACAACTTCAGAGTTTCCTTCCAAAGCAAGCGCCAAATTCAAAGGAGTAAACCTGGAAAGTAGTTTAAAAATTGATTGTAATCACTTAATAATTTGAAGTTTGTTTAGATGTGAACTACATACCTATCTGGCTTGGATCGCATTGCATTTATATTGCTTGAATAATTCACCAAACGTTTAACAACTGTAGCATTTCCATTATTACATGCCCAGTGCAATGCAGTCATTCCCTAGCAGTTTCAATTCATGATATAGTATTTATTATAATAGTATATTTTATTTCAATTACATACTTACATCATTATCAAGCTCATCGCAGTTTGCGCCTTTTTGTATTAATGCCCATGTGCAGTCAGCATTACCTTTATTAGCAGCAAAATGAAGAGGAGTTCGGCTATAAAACAACAATCCAGTAGTTAATTCCAGCTAGTAAACTAAATTCAAATACCACATACAAGTTTCTGAATAATAAAGTTGTACATATAACTGTACTATTTGGATATTCATTTTCCAATGGTAATATGAACTTACCCAAAACTATCTTGACCATTAACGTCCAGACCTAAATCAACAAGTGCAGCACAGATATCTTGGTGTCCACCGTTGGCAGCCCTATAAATAGGAAAACCAATTGATGTGGATAAATTTGACTAACTGTTAAAGTGGACCTACTTCTGTCTTTTTACCAATGGAGGGCTGATCTTTTATCAATGTCCATGTGCATGATGTCAGCTCCTGATCTTATTAGCAGACGGACAATTTCTGGACGCGACATGGCACACGCAAACATCAGCGGTGTCATTCCACGTTTGTCTTCGGGGTCCACACATGCTTCTAGTTTCAACAGTAACTCAACCATTGGTATGTCTCCCAAACGAACAGCAGCATGAAGGGCTGTAACAATATTGCCAACCATTTAAAAAAAGTAAAAATACAGCCATATTTTAAAAATATCATTACTTTATGAAAAATATGTTGCAGACCTGTTGTTCCATTTTGTCCAGCTAGTTTTAAGTCTGCATTAAATTTATGCAGCATTGCGACTGAATCCAAAGCCCGATTGCAAACGGCCCAAAGCGCAGCGCTACGGCCATTGTTATCCAGCTTGTTGACCAGATGACCACATCCACCAAGTAAGGCAGCAATTGTATCCTATAAAAGATTATATTATATATAACAAACACTTGTACATATTGTCTAGCTAGTACCAATTGGTAACGAACAGGGAAATTGTTCTCAGCCGCGTAATGAAGCGGGGTTCCTCCGTTGAGAACTCCGCGTTCCGGATCGGCACCGTTGCCGCAAAGGAATCTCACAATTTCAGTGAAACCTAAATAAAAACTATATATGTACTGTCACAACTTTTCTAAGCATTTTCTCACTTCTTTAAATGTCCAAATTACCTAAAAGTGCAGCCCAGAGCAACGGAGTCTGAAACAAGTTGTCGATCGCGTTGATGTCGCATCCTTCCGAAGAAACCTAAATAATGCATTGTTCATTATTTTAAAGAGGACAACTTCACATTATTTGAATGTATTGTTAATTGGGAATTACCAAATGAAATAGTTAAATACTAACCAATTTAGTAACAGTTGCAAGGGAACCGCTGATTACGGCCAAGTGCAACGGAGTTTTGCCGGTGTAGTCAGACCAAGTTACAGCAGTTGGCATCTTTGCCTTTTATTCAATAATATATAACACTGCATTTAATATTATATTCAATGATATTACGGATAAGGAATGAATGGTCTCACAAGAAACATGGTGATGATATCAACAGCGTTGTCATGTCGGCACTCCACGGCCCAATGCAATGGGATTTTTCCTTCAACGTCAGGGGTTCCAATGCTGGAACTTGATTTCATAAGCAACCTAATATTATCCACTGAGCCACAAGCAACCGCCCAATGCAGGGCAGTTCTCTGCAAAATACATTACAATATTTCAGTATTAATTTGCAAAAGTTCTCACAAACTGAGACATGCGATTTATTCATTGAATTGAAATGTGTAATGAAAAAAACATTCAGTTTATAATCCAAATAGTTGATAGTCAATCATTATTGTAAACTTTGTATGAGTGATGACAAAAACTTATAAAATAAAAACAAAATCATAAGACAGTAATTATTTGCACAATTGAATTTATAGGTTATCATGGTTTTGGCCATGATATTGGCATGTAATTAATAGTAAGAAATATTTCTCACTCTGCATGTATCTTGGATGTCAACTTCACCTGATGCCACAAATTTCAAAATAGCCGACAGACATTTGGATGTCATTTTCTTTGCAGCTAAATGCAGTGCAGTTGCCCCTTCATCATTTTGCACTTTCCAATCACTGCCTTTTGCAAGAAGTATTTTCACAATCTCCACATTACTCTGTATACAGTGGAACCCACATTCCCATCAGATTCTAATCACAGTGCAATATATGCCAAATAAGTAACCGTATTGTAACAATAATAATAATAATAATTGTAAAAATACTTGTAAAGTAGCCCAGTGCAAAGCTGTATTCCCCTTATTGTCCACTGCATTAACATCAGCACCATGTTTAATGAGTAACTTCACATTGGGCGCATTATTTCCAAGAACTGCATACATTACAGCAGTTTTGCCTTGGTTATCATTCCGAACATCATTGGGAAAAACAGAGTCTAGTAATACAATATTAAAATTAATGTCGGTTATAATTGAAAACTGCAATTAAAAATAATTTCATATGCAATTTCAAGTGAAAGATAGTTACATAACAAATTACATTAATCCCTTAAAAACTGATGAGTAAGTGGAATGAACCATCTAATTTCAAAAGTTTCATGCTTAATTGGTATTTTGTTCCAAGCAAATTAGAAGATGAACACAGAAATCAATAAACTAAATTACCATGTAAAGTTTTCCAGGATTAGGACAAAGTTTCCAATATATTTCCAGGATTTCCAGTATCAGTATGTAGACACACTGTACAAGTTTTATAAGTGTCTAACCTTGGTCTAATATATTAATTTCAACACAGGTTCAAACTAGGGTTCAAGGTCAATACAATTTTAAAATAACAATACCTGCAATATTAATTTGAATACGATTTTAAAATAATAAAACATATTCGAATTTATCAAAATAAAACAATAAATTTTTTGTAGTTTAATTAATTATATGATTATATCTACAAACCAATCAACTTCATCAACGTTGCTTTGTCGTCGATGGCTGGAAAATGGAGTGGTGAAATAGGAATTTTAGGGTAACCAAACTTGTTGACATTTGCGTTTTTCATCCTTGTAATCTGAAAATGAACACGTTTATAAGTTTATATTATACGCTATTATACTCAATCCCAATCCTATAAACAGCTTACCATAGTTATATGCTTGCCGTGCGTCAATTCTTCATATTTTCGTTTGAATTTATGATGTGGCAAAATCAAAACTTGAACTGCATCCGCCAACCTCCATCTCCAATCTGAGTCAATTTCACGTTATAGCTTATCGATTCCCAATATCGATACTTAAATATATCGTAATTTGGCCGCGAAATTCAAACATCTAACGTCATAATCCACTTCGTTATGAACGATCTTTGACTGGATTTAGTAGACAGTTTGCTCCACAATGTTAATAATTTCAAACGAGACGTATCAAACAAACTGTAAACAATGGTGGACCGAAATAAAAACCCGGTTTAGAGATTCCCAAATGACTTGGCTTAACCGAACCGGCGTTTTCGTTCGATCCGCCATTTTCTTTTGTCTTTAATTACGATTTTAATGCACGTAATACAAAAAGGAGGGTCAAAGGTTCGGTTTCAAAATGAAGTTATACTATTATAAAACTAGAAGGGAAATAATCTCAGTGAAAGATCATTTTTCAAGGTGAAAAATGTTAGTTACATTGTTTTTCATGGATGCAATTCAATTGCATTATATGCAGTATTTAGTTTGAAATGAAAGGACAACAGTTGAAGTGTACATGTACACATTTTATTTTCATGAATAAAAAAGTAAAAACAAAGTAGCAATCCAAATCCCTCATTGCAAGAGAACTATTCTCACATCTTAATTGCCAACTAAAACGTTGACATTTTGGTCATTCAGCCACATGCTGTATGTAACCAATTCACACTCTACACATTCATCTTACCAGCAAGAAAATGTACAATAAAATCGACAAGAATTGTCTTAGTAATACAGTAATAGTTTTGTACACATTCAGAAACAGTGAATCTAATTAAATCATCACCACACATACAGACATTGACAACCGGGTGTGTGTAATTTTTCACACTTCTGCTTTTAGCCAAGAAATATCCCATTTTGAAGTGGAAAATATACATTATTTTTTTCACATTTCACAGGTTCCTCTCCAATAACAACCAACTGGAAACAAAATATGACTAGGAAATTTTCCAGTGAAAGCTGTATACCAAGGAAAAATAGAAAAACTAGAGCAGTACCATGAAAAGCAGAAAGTATTATATGTATATCACAACAAAGAGACCTGCAAGGAAATAAAAGCACAGGAAAAAGTTTTCAAACTCAGCAATATTCTGACAGTTACATGTATATGTATGTATATTGCAATGTAAAGCTTGTTCGTTATAAGTGCTGTATATTCGATATGGTTGTTGTACGTATTTTAAACGTTACGTTAATTTATAGCTGTGAAAATTGCCATTTCAATTGTAAACACCTAATTTAAACATTTAAGCTACACAAGATATCCAAAAAGCACAAACTAAACCAAAAATGCAGCCAGCCTTGTAGTATAATTCAAGCAAGGTTCAGCTGTTCAATTCCAGGCAATATTATATTGTACATCATATTAGTTGCCATCAATATCATTAACCTTGAATGGAATCATGCCAAACCTGCTCTGAATTAAACCAAACATTTCCACTATAATATTTGGCAACATTCTTATATTATTAAACACAACTTGCATCAAAACAAATATAATCCTGTTCAACAGGAATAAACCATCAAGAACAATACATACCAATCACAAAACAATTTCTTCTAGAAAATCATTTTTTGCCAGTATTATAAGTCCCAGCTACAGTGCATTGTGGTCTTTTGGAACAGCAGTTAGCAATTGATGCCCTTTTATCCTTTATGATTATAACAAAACACTTTCTGAATTCAGTTGGATTTTGGCCAAGTCACATGACCATAAAATTTCATAATCTGACCTGCCAAACCTGTTTATAATAATCATATAGAATGGATTTTAACTTAAACTGCTGCAGAGAACTCATTAACATTTTTAAAGATCATTCAAACTTAAAAAATTATAATTATAACAATGATTTTTACAGTAATAATTTTTGTAGAATATTCAATGCAATCATTTTTTAGTAATAACTACCACAATGCATTGCAACAGACAAGTGGCTAGCCACATGTTAATACAAGTTCAGTGCATACAATGTACTGTAAAACTGCTAATGTAATATTTTGAATAAAACATTGAAATGAATTCAATCCTTGAAGGAAATTTATAAAACAATATTTGATTTCATACCTTTTTGTAATTTAGATAATTTTGAATAATTCCACATTCACATACCAACATAATTTGGTAATCTAATCTTGTCAAATACTTTTACTTTGTTTCTTAGTACAATTTCATTGAAGAGCTACATACTAAAAATCATTAAGTCACATTTCTTACCATAATTTCTCAACAAAATGTTTTTTTAGGGTCACCGTGCAATTGGCCCTGCGTAAAGTTTGTTACCATGCTAATATTCTGCACGTAGCTCTTCAACTGCTGCATATAATTTAACAGTATTAAATTAAAGTAAGTATTACAGTACAATATAAGTGTAAAATACTGGCAATGCATGTAATGTTCTTGAACAATCAGTTGTTCTCTAAAAACAAGTTGTTCGCCAAATACTAAGCGGATACCTTTGCGAGAATCTGTGCGCGGCATGAGGTTATTTATCCATGTTTAATATTATGCAGTAATATGCTAAACCGTTTGTTTCACATACTACTGCACTAAAACCACTATTCTAACATGGCATAAACATCCACAAGCCTCAGATCTCCAGCTGCATCAAGCAACACATGCACGAAAGAGTGCTTTAACTTACACTCCCGAGATCAGAATTACATGTAATTTCTGTAAAACTAATATTCTAAGTTTGCAAACGCATGGTAGACCTAACATTTAACACATATTACTATTAAAATTAAATTTAAAATCGAAATCCAGTTAAAAAATTAAGCGTAGGATCTTAACGCAAAGTATACGGTTGCACGATCATCGTGCTAGTTAAGGACTTTAAACAAGAAACAAAAGATAGTCCATATTATTCCATAAACAAAAAATGGTGAAAGGGACATCAACAACGTGTGCCATGCCTTCTGGACCTTCTGGAAAGAAGGCATTGTCACCATTGGAGTCAGTTCTTCATTCGGCAGCCTGGTCAGACCTGTAAAGTTTGTTTTTGGCGAGGATGTAGTTTGGTCCAACTACGACTGTTGCTGGTTTGGCGAATGGTTTCTTCCAGCAGTTCTTCAAGGGAAGAAGCTTGAGCCTCAGCCATCCCGTGATGTCCTGCTTGAGTGTGAGGCACAGCTCGAAGGTGGCTATTGATTCAGGGTCGTACTTGACTTTACCGATGCGTCTTACGTTTCCTCCAGGTTTGTCTTCGAAGTTGATGTACAGCAGGCAGCCTCTCAGTCCACACGGTTCGTCTTCTGATAGTTTCAGTACATCGACAGCAACCCTGGTGGTCAAGTCACAAGGTACTAGGACTTCTCCGCATCCCAGGTGTTCGGTCTTGGCATCTCGGAGTTCTGCTTCGATGCATTTCGCAAGCGACAGGCAAATGTTTCCACTTTCTTCGGCTTCATCGAAACTAGAGTTGCTGCTCAGGAAATCTAGAAACAGAAAGGAAAAGAAACAAATCCTATTAGTATAAGATAGTGGGCAATCAATCCAAAGCCTCAAATCCTAAATCAAAGTGTCCTACATATTTCAAGAACTTTATCATCTCAGTGAACTGATAGAAGACAGCAGACACAAAGAATCAAGTTACATAGAGCACATGAATTTAGTACACCTTCCTTTAAAGGTGTTGTACCATTATATTGGAACATCAATTATCCGTTTAAGTTAATGGGATCTGGAACAGTTAGGATAATACGAACAATATATTAATAACGTTTCAGACATAATAATGGGGAATAATTTTTAACATTATAAACTAAAAATATGAATTTCTTAAAATCAAACTATTATTACAGTAAATTTGACATTGAGTTCAATATTAATGGCAAATACATTGCAAATGATAAGTAACTATTCAAGTTATTTTATTAGGGAAAAATCATGAATTTTAAGGTTTTCCAATTTATAATCCAGAATTTAGGATAATCCAGTTCCGGATATAATGAGTTTTTATTAAATTCTTTTAAACACCAGTTTATTATTATAGTAAGTTAATTACATGTAAGTTTACTTTATATATGTAGCAATTTTATTTTGTTATTGCAGTCCCATAAATAATTCTGTATAATATAGTCATACATATTTCACGTGCAATGTTTCAACCGAGTTTCAACTCCAATATTCTATTTCATCTTGGTTTCATGCATGAAACAATTAAATTAACAATTTTAATGGGAATTTTCATTAATTACAAATTTATGAATTTATTTCAATAAAGATCCTATTGGCTAATGACATTACATGCCATTTCTTATTTCCATGCATATTTTATTTATTTATTTTTATTATTACTTTCAAATTTGAAAAGTATGGAATGATGTATTAATCAAGATGTAATAAAGCAAATGGATGAAATGGATGGCAGCCATCACGCCCCCTGGTGGAACTCCCTTTAACCAAACAGATCTCCCGCATTTCATCCGCTCTGCAAACATCTTTAATCTAATATAATCTCCGCTGCTGTACAAATAATCATTTCACTCGATCATTGTGGCAACAATATATCACAGATAAGTTGGTGCCGTAACCGGGAGACAACCTATAAAAACGGGACCAACTCCTTTCACGCACAAATCTGCAGATAAAACTAATCGATACTCGTCGATATTCATTGTCGGAAGTCTTTAAAACATTTTCCGCATCGGCTAAAACCACAATATACAAAGTCCTCGAGATAAAACATGTTTGCATTGCTACGATTAGCAAACCGGCAGCCGACGTTCACTGTGCAAGCACTTCAATCAAAATGATGTCATTGGTTGGAGAGATACCGGTACGTCGATACTAGTGCGCTCTAGTCGATACGCGTACCGGTACATCGATCTAGAACATCCGAAATTTCTCGTTGCTGAACGTCCAATATTTTGTTTAAAACAGTGACGTGTCCAAACGTTCACCACCGACATTTCATTGCCCCCTACGTGTTTATTTTCGTTAAATTTCCACCGACACAGCAGGTATGAACTGCCATTGACTGAAATTTCTAAAAATAAACCCGAATTTTGTACGATTCAAAAACAACAGCGACGCCATTTTGTTTCTTGCCGCTTCTTTTTCATCGAATTTCGAATCTTATTTAATTAATCCTCTTAATTATTTTTTAATTAAATACATCCCTTGTTACACCGGATTAAATAAATTAACATTTAAGTTCATTTTTCAAACAGCATTATTTTTCCAATCATGCAATCCTTTGTCATTTATAACATAATTAACCGAATTTGGATTTTAAAAAAAGTTTAAATTTGCTGTATAATTTTCTGCAAGTCCATCCGTGCAAATTACAATAATATCCTCGCACTATCTACTTTGTTCCACACGGGCAACACCCCTATGCCAGAAAAAAAAACACGAAAGAACAATATGAAAAGAAAAAACCTGTATGTACTTGACAACCTTACAAAAAAAGCTGAAACCGGTTGCTGGTTGCGGCCACCAGTGGGCGCTGTTCAGCTTCACCCATCTATGTCAATTTCCTCCCTTTTTTTTCTTCTCCCCCAAATTTAATCAAAATCGCATTTGAATTATCCCGGATAGCAACACGACCAAAGCCTCCTCAAACATAAATTACAACCAACTTTCCCATAATCCACCATCATTTCACCTTTTAAACTTTTTTGTGCACAGCTAAATTGACAAATTTTCAACATCCCCATTATTTCATTATTAAAACACAAAGACAATTAGCATTATGGCATTAACTCATTTTTTCTTCCACCAAATTGGAATATGAATCATTATAAAAACAGCTGCGAATCCCTTTGTAAGTTAAATTCAACAATTAAACAAGTTATTAACAAAATAGGTGACTGATGTCCACAAAATAAATAACAAAAATTGAAACAAAACTTCAGATTGTCAAAAAAATATAATAAAGAACAAAATCGAGCTGCATATTAATTAATTTTCAATCTATTAAGCAGTCTGTACATTTATAAACAAGTTCACAAAATAAATAATAAAAGCTTTAGATGAAATTTCACAAAAATTTAAAGAAAAAACAATCCCGAAATAAAAAAACGAGTTGCAAAATAATTATTTTTCATCTGTTAAGCAATCCATAAATTTATAAACAAAATAAATTCATAAAATAAATAATAAAAATTAAAACACAACTTTAGTTTTTGTCAAAAATTACAAGATAATTTCACGAAAATTTAACGAAAAAAACACACAAAACCGAGAGAAAGACAAGAATATAATACAGAAATAAACGTATTTATGATGATGATTATTATCATTGAAAACCAGGTAAGGAGAAATTTTAATAAAAGGAAATTGGGAGTTTAGAAAATTGGTTGGACGAGTCCATTCGCACGTCAACGCTCGCGTCAAGGGTGGGAAAGGTCAGCGAACATCGCTAATACGAACAACCGGATAATGCAAAAATACGTTAAAATAGTATTTGATTTCGTTTAATTACCTAGCTGCTCGTTCAATGTATTCAGCTGCGTGACGTTTCGGGGCGAATCGAGGATCGCCGATGGTTCCGGCCGTCTGATCTGTCGATTCGGATACAAAATATCGCCCAATTTGCCAACCAATCGCTCGATTTTCCCACCGTTGTTCATGCTCAATTCGTAATTGTCTAGCCGATTGGTTCGCATGATATTGTACTCGTAGGCCATCTTTTCCCGTTGAAATCTCAACGTTCTTCAACGTTTGCGAGTCGCTTTGCTCGCGACCAGACCGACAAGTAGCCGACAAGAACGAACTCGCTCACATGGGAACAGCTGATGTTGCGAGGGCGTAGTTATTGGTAGCCGATGAGCCAATGGTAGGCGCGTCTTCGCATCCGCCAATCGCCGCCGACTAGACAAGCCTGGCAACTGTGGTAGCCAATTGGCGGGAGCGCCGTTGGTAGATGCTGGCGAGCGAGTTGGCAAGGTGACCCGGGGAAGTGACGATTATAGGTGGGGGTGGCAGGGTGTGACGGTATAGGGGATGGGAGGGTGGCTTCTCGGCCGTTTTCGAATGTCAACGGTGATTGGTGGATGGCAAAGTGGCCATGTCGACCGATTTTACGTACGTCCGTGTTGCCGGTCACGTCCACGGGGGGGGGGTTGGGGGTGTGTTTTCGGAGGGGGTAAAAGGGGGGAAATGAGGGTGGGGCAACGGGTTACTGCTGGTTTTTTAAGTGTCAAAACAATGACAACAAGATGCGAGTGTGTACATTTGCAAATGAAAACTCAAATGTATTGTGTTTGAGTGCATTTCTTTGACTTTTTGCCTTGCTTTTTGCCGGACTTTTTGAGCTTGACTTTAAACCGGGATTATATAGGTTTTAAGCAGGCTGCGAAAATAATAATAACAATACAAGATGGCGGATGTGATGGTGGACACCAAAATAAAAAATAAATAAATAAAAAACGTACACAAAATTTATAGCATAAAATATTTATTATTGCATAGTAAAACATTTGTAACAATGGGCAGTTTCATATAATATGTTTCCTTATGGGATTTTCCAATGTGTTGCAAACAATGAAAAATGGCGGAAAAGTTTTGAATTTAAAGTACAGTAAAACCTGTCTATGTTGGAATCTCAAGGAACTGGAAAAACTTGGATTTCCAATATAGAGGCATTTTAAATTTTCCAACATAGACAGGTTAATTCCACCACCATAGATAGGTTATAAATATAGTATATTGGATGCTGCTTACAACAGTGATCTTGCTTGTTATCATCTGTGCATAATGAAAGAAAAATGAGAACCGGTTCCAGCTGCTTTTCTAAAATAAAGTTTGAGTTTCTTTAACAGCGCCACCTCGTGGTAGGAAGGAGTAAACAAAAGCGGCCAGAACCGATTTTAGAAAGATAAAAAATAACTGTAGTTGAAAACAAGTTGAAAATAAACTAGGTTTGGTTAGTTGGCTACATCAGGTGTTGACATATACAGTTAATTTACTTTTTAATCCCGGGTTATGTCATCTGACTTTGCATTTTAACTCTTTTTTTCAAAGTCTTACATTTTTACATATATATTTTCCAACCTCCATTTTAAGACATAACATCATTGAAAATATCAATAAATTCCTTCACCTATTATGTAAAACCAAGTACATAAAACTAATAAAACCCAAACTTTTGAGTTTCATATATTGATTATACATTATAAATTCTCCAATTTTAAATGTCAATAAATTCTTTAAATTCGCCAATTATACAACTAATAAATCCTAATCTTTTCAGTTTCATATATGATATAGATATATTAAATATTGTACCGTTCATTACATGATATCTCACTTTTTCATTCTTACTTTTTAACCATGTTTTAAAATATGTAACTAAACAACAAAATCCAAATGTTGATGTATGAATACAATAAATGCAATATTTTCTGTTGTTTTCATTTCAATTTTCCTACATTTTGATGACGTTTCAATATATCATTTCTCTTTTTTTTACCCAATGTTACTATGGAAATAACACAATAGGTATTTATAGCACAGTAATTCCGTATAATAGATTTTTCTCTGATCAATGATATGTTGTGTACTTCAATTAACTAATGAAATTCCAAATATAGCTGTTATTTCGTATATTTGTAATTTAATCATGTTAATCGTAAAAAAATGAGTTAAGAGAAACGAACATCTGCCTATACAAAATATAATTATCTTTTACATCAAGTAGGTACATACGTATAAATATATAAAAAGTATATGCATTTGCATGTATGTTTCATTGATTTATAACATCTATATTTGGCAATTTCACCGTTGATGACATTGATTTATTTGAAGCAGTACGAAATGCAATTTAAATAAAATGTGCATTGTAATTATAGGCCTAGTTTTTGTATAGATATACATAAATAAATACACAGAAGCAATATGCATGGGGAATAATAATAAATGTGATTTTCTGAAAGAGATTGTTTCATTGATATGTATAGTTCTAAAGTTGAATGATGTTGATGTTTGTTATACTATTGGTTGTTGATGGCAGAATTGATAATATTTTGTTTCAATGCCTGCTGAGGAAACTTTGTTTTTGTCTACTGAATTGGTCTGTGTGGACGTGACTATAGAAGCACGTTAACATAACAACAATCCCATACATAGATGGAAAATGGGGACACACTTCTCTGTTCCACTGTATAATGCACGTAAGCCATTAATTGTTTATTTCTAATATCAAAATCTAACACTAATCACTATATACCATAAATACAAAATCTTACAATGTTTTTTTGTTTTGTTTTTATAATCATTCATTGTTCAAAATGCATGCATGCTGTTACGGATTATATTTCACTGTTATACAGGTGAATTTGTGTAATAGTATACTAAATTACACATAACTTTTACTAAATAATGGATTATTTTCTAAAATTTAGTTACTATTCAAATTCAGGTGAAGCTATAGTATTTTCAAGGTAAGAGCATACCGTATGCCCCTCCCCTCCTCATACAACTTGTACGATGAGGCAAGGGGCATACGGTATGCTACCCTGAAAAATACTATAGCAATAAAGTATTATTATGCAGCTGGATGCATATGGTTCCAATATCTTAATTCATATTGCATAAAACCTAGAAATATGAAAATCAAATTTGGGAAAATATTATAGAAAATAAGATAATTAAGATGGATTGTATATATTCTGATACTATATACTATAGTGCATCATACCATCATTTTCTGCAATTTGTTTTGCACTTCATTGCATGATAATGTTAATAGATGCTTTTGCATGTATATTTTCCATTGTATCCACTCATGCATCGTTTAATATTTAATTAATCTAATTTTTCCATACCCTATGTATACAATCATTTAAAAACATTATAATGAAGGTTTGCTATGTGATTATGCAAATGTTATATGCAATGATCATAATAACTTCCTCCTATATGTAAAGCACAAGGTATATGAATAATTTGCATTCCACGTGCTTATTTTGTGCAGCATCAATATATTTTGTATTACATTCCATCTGCAATATTGCATTCAATAAAAAAAAACAAATGCAGTTATCATTGTTTTCTTCCACATTCAATTAATATATATTTACCTGAATGATAGCAGCACAGCAACACAAACATGAAACCTGTTGCAAAATTCAGTCCGTTTTCATTCACTTTGCAACATAAAAAATAAACAAGGAGACAGGGACTTGATGCAACACTTTTTAACATTTTTTGTGGGTCAGGTCAGGCAAAGAGTCTTAGAAATAAAAAAAAAATAGTACACCCGATTGTCAGTTATTGTAGTTTCCATGCATAATTTTCTCAATTGTATATTGAAAAGGCTCTGGTTTGCTATAGGAAAGTCTGCAGAAAGAAAATTTCAAAAATGCCCCACCCCATCAAATTAAATACACTGAATATTGTGGCTATACTGTATGATATGAATTAGAAAACAATGAATCGTTTATATATGCAATGATTTATAACCATGATATCCATGTAAAATCAAGTATTTTGGGCTTGAACAAAGAATATGTACGAACCCATCACAAAGTTATCCCATTGCATGTTAAATTGGTAATTAATCAGAGCAAATTAGTATGTGTTCCACGTGAATTGAAGGAAGGATTCAACGGAACAATGATTCAGTATGTGATGGGTAATTAAATCAAACATTGGTTGTTGATGAGGCACAATTGTGACCAAAAGTATTGTCGCCTATCGTGTGCTGCAGGATAGCAAAATGCGACAATACTTTTGGCCACATCTAATAAGACGTGTTGATGGGCTATATTTAAAATGGTTTCTTGGGGTACCCAATGACAGATGGTTAGGTTAGGGTACATGAAATATGGGTTCATGGTGTACATGAAATATGGGGGTTTATGGGTACCTTGAACATGGATTCATGGTCAATTCATGACATTACTTGATGTAGTACTAAATGTGATGGGCTAATTCAAAGCCGGATATATAGGTTCATTGGCTAAATTAAGGGGATGGGCTAGAGTCAAGATGCATTGATGGGTTAAATCACAGATGGGTCGATGAGGTACATTGAAGATGTGTTGATAGGCTATATTCAAAATTGGTTCACAGGGTAAATCACTGATGGGTTCATGGGGTAAATCAAAGATGGATTCATGGGTATACCTTCAAGGTGGGTTCATGCCCTCAACTCAGGATGTGATGAGCTAAATATGATGGGGCACAAATCAAAGATGGGGTATATAACCATGGGTTGATGTGCTAGTTTCACTATGACTGTGTTACATGAGGTATAACATGAGGTATATTGATGATTAAACCAAAAAATCCATGTCATGAGTCACAACTCTGTTATTCAATGAACACTGTCATGTTTATAGTTTGTCCCGGGATAAGCGTGTCATTCGTGCACCACCCCCTTTTCCAATATTCCAGTTGCAATAAGTTTAAAATTATTCGCAGATTTATATTTATCAATTCATGAAATGCCAAATATTGTCGTCTGTTTTTCCAAGTATAATTTGTACCATTACATGGCTTTTCATCATGACCACTGCAGTGACATGACAAAACAAGAAAATGAGAAAAATACACTTGTAAACCAAGCCTGCTATTGCAATGGGATGAATTGGCAAGATTAAAATGAAGAAAACATTTACAGGAAATCGATACGACTTCAAATTACACAAATATCCACATGTGACAAATATAGAAAACAAGTTACTTATTTTCACTTGATAAATACGTACAAGTTTGTTACATAATTACATGTCAAAAAATAGGTCAAATATAATATTATATATAGTTGACCATATTTTAAAATACTAATTCCTTAAAAAAACTATTTTAATTACTTTTAATCATATCATGAAATGCTGTCAATACATTTCAAGCCTGCAATTTGTTTGAAAATTGCACACCTATTACACTGAACTATAGTAGCCTATGTGTCACAGTTGTGACGTCACTAAGCTGGATATCAGCCTGGCGACTGATGACACTTATCAGGCTATTTCATCAGCTTAAATACTGAATAATTTACCATGTATTAAACTGATAAAATGATCCGTTTTCATCTGCACATTTGTATTATACTATATACCTGAAAATAAAATTACTTATAAATATTAATGGGAAAATATGGCCTGGTTACAAACAATTGATTGTGTTTGAACGGAAAATGACTCAAAAATGGCCATATAATGCAATCATATCCGGAAGATGGTGAATATCTGTATAGCCATATCTCTCACGTGTCAGCACAATTATTGATCAGGTGGTACATAAGTATACCATGTGACTGCAGCATATATACAGTATTTGGAATACACATGGCGATAACCTTGGCTTTCACTGTATAATAATATACTATATACCATGCAAGCAACAGTTGAGTCAACCAGTGAAGCATCAAGTTTGATAAACTACACTGGCAACAATATAAATGTTGAATCATATTGATTGGTTTTAATATATATGGGAAGTGAACAAGTTCACAGTATAGTATAGCACATATGAGTCATCAGAAAAAATGGAGCAAGTTGTAATATAGTGTCATTGTCTTAAAGATACTATAAAATAATACTATATACAGTACTACTATATGCAATAAAATAAATGTGAATCATATGTGGACAGGAAAATTCTTACAAATTAATTTTAGTATTATTTATAATCCACATGTTGCTTTGAAAATATATTATTTAATAAAAGGGTCAATTTATTCTAATATCCTATAAAAATAGTTTGCTTGCATGCATTTCTTATTGTTATACAGCATTTCTTTTCTTAAAATATAATAACCAAGTTAAAACAATGTAAAATAATTCGATGTTGAATTAATGTTGATTATAATATTGTTAAGATTAATTACATTTCAGTATGTTAACCTGTATTATAAAGCTACTATAAGTATTAACAAGGAGCATTCATTAAAAATATACTGTTTGTTTTCATGCATTAATTAATTTGTCTTTTCCTAAAACATAATATTAAAGCTTTGATTCAAGTTAGAACAATGTCTAATTATTCACTGTTCAATTAACTAATGTTGTTTATAATATTGTTAACGCAATTAGGGTAATTAAATACCTGTTATGGCAATTGTTCAAAGTATTGGCACAAATAAAACCCATTTTTATGTCTTGCAAAATATGCAATTTAATAAACTAGTAGCTTGGCAACAAGATTTACAAGATTGTTTTGACCAAATTATAGCCAAATGGATTTGGAATATTGCCCAAAATATACGATTTACCAAGTTAATGTTTTATATTGTTTTAATTGGAGGTGACAACACAATATTTTTGGTGCTTCTTTTTCAAACGCACGAAGTGTACAAAATTATCCCAAAAGTAAAAGTTATCCTAAACTTGTTCACAAAAGTTATAATAAAAGTTTAACAGCATAAATTGTTTGTATTCATATTGCAAAGATATGCACTGTGAATTTCAATTGTGCTGTTTCTTTTTCAGTCATTCAGCTCTGCATTTCAACAAAACAACTTTGTATAATATAACTGCTATGGCAAACACAATGATGTTACATACAAAGCAGAAACTTCAAAATAGTATACTGAAAATGTAATGATGCCCACAACTTTAATATTTGAAACTGTGCACAACAATTTCTAGAAATCAGATCTCTTGGAAAATATTGAAGCATTCAATTGAGCTTTCTCCGAATAGTGAATGGTGATCACTGTTCTGGGCAAGTACTGCATATAATCTTTTATTTCTGGACAATAACAGGCTCATGGTTCAACCACATTCTATGAAATTTCATTTTCATTTGTACAGTTGTAACACAGTTAACCTTGGCTAGGTTGATGTCAATGTCACAACTGGTAATTAAACCATCCATGACACTTGATCCCTTGTAAACGCTTTTAAAAATAATTATTTTTCACACTTAAAGGTGAACTGAAACGGTATTTAACCTCCCATGAATGTCAGAAAATATATATATAGGTATATAGAAAATTTTAAAAGAAAACGAATGTCATTTCCCGTTTTTCATTCTAATGAATATTCGTTGAAATATGAGCTGCTAAAGTTAAAGATTTTCATTACCAAGTGTGTATGGATAGCCGGTTGCTTCTTTGTTTTTCCAAGTGCTTGACATGTTGTGCAGTAAATCCACAGTTTGTAACTTTTAATGTTCTAGGGAATATATGGTTGGATATAATGGTAATGTCCTTGTATAAAAATTGCAACTCTTGCCTAGTTGCTCTGAATTATTTGTAAATTCTTAGCTGATTTGTGTACATATGCTATTTTTAACACCTTTTATTTATCATCACTCTCCCATAAGGGAAAAGTCCATTCTAGACTGGCCTTCAAGCAGTTTTATTTTGGACAGACTTGATTTGACACTATCAGGAAAAGGAGAAAAAACAATTCGAGGTCATGAAACATCCCAACAAACTCACTTTCTGAGTGTAACTCTGAACACTCCGAGTGTATATTTCTGGGTGTATCTGAAAGGTCTGTACAAAATTACTGTATATTCCTGGTGATTAGACAAGACAAGGAAAAACAAAGGAATTATTGTTACAATTTGTTGTGTCAAACTTTAAATTGAAGATTAATTTGTAAATTAACGCTATAATTCTTACAGTAAATGCTCAAAATGGCCTCCATTTAATGCTACATTTGATGCTCATACATACTAAACAATTATACTAACATTGCCTGATGTATTAGCAATTACTCTGTTGTAGAAAAATGCTTCATTATTTGCCAGAAGAATTATTAAAATTATGTACATGTATACCTATGCAGGAATTAATTGTATACAAGTATATAGTGTTTCAAATATGAAAAACACTTGGAAATATAGATCTTCAATAATGCACATTGGCTTTTGAATACTACTTGTCTTTAGATATCCATAACATGTCTTGGTATTGGTTAAATTATAGCCATAACAAGTCCATATAACATTACAGTAGTTAACTTAAGTCCAAAGAATGTTAAAGTGCTGTTTAATATAATTCAGAAACTTTTATGCACCTAATTAAGGTTGTATAACAATATTGTATAAATGTATTCAAATACTTTATAAAGATAACAGAGCAATTCTTTATATTTATTACACTTAGTCATTAATTGCACTTGTTAATGATGTTTTGCCAGCTTACAGTTGTAATGAAAGATATCTTAAAAATATAGTCACGTGACTTTGGAGAGATTTGATGATAAGTGCAGCAAAACAACTCTGTTTATTTCATGTCTATATAAGTTAATTAGCAGACTGGCACCACTCTTAAGTAATCAGATATATATGGTAAGATATAAACGTGTGTAATTTCCATAACATGTTTTTCTTCAATAGTTGGGTGCAAATGAGGATTCTTATTTCGGGATTTCATTCAAGGACTAGCTGCAAAAGACGTCACCAGATGATCACGTGACATTATAGTCTTGCCAACCAACCAAACATTTCAATTTATGGTGTACTCTAAACACATGGAACACTGACAACATGACACACTGAAAGTGGCAAATTCAAGCAAAAAAAGGATTGGAAATGTATAGGAACGTGTAATGGCAGGCAAATAACAAAGTGGTACTTCCGTGTTCCAATTTTAGTACAAAGCCCTGGTTATAGCAGGTTCCATTTTATTCGTTTCACATTGTGCTGTTTGGCAAGATACCATATGCAACCGTTTCCGGCGCCACTTTCTAATAAGGCAGCCATTTCAAGATGGCCGCCAACAAGTCCAATATCACATTTCTGATTGCCATATTGGTCGGCCATGTGAAAGCAAACAGAGCAATCATAAAACAACGAAATCATATCTTGTTAGATAGCATATCCTTGTATAATCCATTGGAACTCGGTTACAATGACCTATGTCACAATGGTACTAAAAAAACATTTAATGACCCAGGTATATATATACAAAGTGTACGACGAGGGGAGGGGCATCTGGTATGCTCTTACCCTGAAAAATAGTATAGTGGCCTCGCGAGCTATACCTGGTGTAGTCTATCTATGTGCAGGCTGTGCACCTGGCAAACCAGTTTCATGCATGGGGCCCTATGTACTCCCCCTCATTATGGAGCTGACCGCCTGCACATAGATAGACTACACCAGGTACACTATTGCTGCGCTCCTTTTGATTCAAGGTTTGGGAATATGAAACCCCGCCCAATAAGGAACAGCCAATAGCATGAGCTGAGGGCATAGTACCACGCGAGGCCACTATAGCAGTGCTAGGGGTCCGTTCAAAGCCCGTGTCCATGCCTTGTATAAATTGAACACCTCTCTACATTGAACAGTTTTCACCAGTCCCGTAGGCTTTCAATATAGACAGGTTTCACTGTACATCAATGAAAAGACAACTTTTCAGAGTATATATTTACGGATTGTTAACGTTTTGAAACACAAATCACGCAACTGAAAATAGCCACAGCAGGAAAAATAAACTTCAAGTTATACAAATTCAGCTGCTTTGTTTACCAGTTGGGTAATGAGCATGTTGGCCTTGCAGTATGGTGTGATATTTAATGAGGTGTGCGACTTCAGCAAATTAACGAATTGCAAGGTTAGCATACTTTAGGTCATTGCAGTAGTACTATAGTACTACCACAAGTCTATTCTTAGGCAAACAAATTTCAAATGCAGCCAGGCATTTATGAACTAATACAAACAGTCATGGGTGATTGTCCACTTATTTCTTTCATTTTGCCCAACTTTAATAAGTTTCCACCGTTTCCAAACATCCAGAAATTAGAACTTTGAATGCTGGATATATTCCTTCTTGCTAAATCCTTACTTACATTTAATAGTTTAAAATTATAGGTTCGCATAATTACACCTTTCATTAGGAAATTATAATTTTATGAAACAATGTGCTGCGTTTTGAAACAATAGGTTGTACAATTTGTCATCAAGGCTGCAATTTCAGTACTACCTATTTGCTCCCGTAATTAAAAACCATTATTTTTTTAGTTTTACACATGAGACGTACAGCTACTATAGTTAGAAATTGTTACAGAATAGACAGGTTACGGTATATCTTCACCAAAGATATGGATAATTTCCAGAGTCAAAGATTAGAGACCTTGATATCCAAATAAACCAGGATAAATGGGGATGTTGGGGATTTGTGTGAAGCATCCTCTGGCAGAATGCCCAACACCTCTATTTAGTTGGGTGCCAGTAGGACATTTAACTTGATATCATTGGCATTAGACGTGTACTATAGTCCGCCAGAGGTCGCTGCAAGAAAATAAACATCACTGTGCAGCGTGAAAAAGAGTTGGAAGAACCAGTTTTTTCCCATTTAGAAAATAAACTAAGTCATTAACTTATTTTATTGAAGTCCTCAGAGACTGACATGCACTCTGAATCAGAATTGCTGAACCAGTGAAATATACTGTAATTGTAAATAACGTACCAACTACCTAGGTATATTATACATATACAGGGTGTTCTAGAAATCTCTGTACACACTTTCATGGGAGGCAGGAGGAGCAGATAAAGAATTCTTCATTGTGTGTCCTCAGATGCAAATCTGTGGTACTGGAGTCATAACAAAAAGTCCACAATAGCAGTAATTGAGCAACACAGCAATGGTCAACAGTCAATTTGGATTCAGTCTTACGAATAACCAACCGGCCAGTACTGTTGACTCCCAATAAGATTTTACTGCTATAGAGTCACAGTTGCCGCAGCAAGCGTACGTGACATGCCTGGAATTTTTGCTGCTGTGGTGCAAGAAATGCTTCGACGTTGCCAGGCATGCATCGCTGCTGGTGGACGTACCTTTGAGCAGCTGAATGTAACTGTGATAATAAAGTTTTGCACAAGAGATCCAAATGTCTTCGCCTACTCCACCTTATTCATGACACTCTAGCGTGCGCACCTTGCATCTGAGAACATGCAATGTATTAAAGTTTAAGTCTTATATCTGTTCGCCCTACCTCCCATGAAAGTGTGTACAGAGAGTTCTGGAACACCCTGTATAGTAACAGGCACGTTACAAAAATAAGAGTCGATTGAGTAAACAAAAATCAGAGAAAAAATGCAAATTGTATGGAGTGATTCCAAATACTGTACATACAAGATTCCAGTCATTTATCTACATAATTACCATTAAATTATCCGAGCAATATAATAAAAGCTATAAACCCTTTCTTTGATGGTATACAGCTATTCCAGCACTGTCTTAATCAGCCCTTAATTTTGAAATTTACCTACATACACCATTTTTTATTAGCTTCAAGTGTTCTACCGTCCTTATCATTGGTGACCATGACTTAAATGAAACACCCTGAATATGCCTTATGGATATAAAGAATGGGCATTGTCAAATAACTTACAGTGCATGAAAATGAAAATATTGAAAGAAGCCATAGATGTGCTTTGCAACGCATTCGTTGATTATATATTGAGTGAGACCCTTATGTTCAACTGATTTCAAACTTTGCAATATATAGGGGTCAGTTCCATTGAAAAGTTGCTGAACGAGCCAAAATACATGGGTACATTTGGACACCAGCAGTGTGGCTTGACTGCATCACACCTTACTCCGGAATATGAACTTTTACCACTCGCTGCACAGTGATCAAAAATTAATAACTGCAAAACCAATGTTCGGAAAATTATGAAACTTGTTCCATCTTATGTATTTCGGCTCATTCTACAACTTTCCAATTGGAATTGACCACCTATCTCAAATGGTTGCAAAGTTTGAAAACAGTTTAACGGGAAATAATGGTCTCCCTGTAAAGTCAACAAATGCATTTCAAAGCAAAACTATGACTTCCTGTTGTCCTTCAAAACAATCTTCCAATATTTTCATTTTATCACAAAATTTATTTGATGCGACCAAGTCTTTTTATCCACCCGGTATAGATTTTTTCACTCTTAATGAATATGAAAAAATATAAAGCAGAGCACAGTATAGAAATATTAAATGTGTGCAAAAACCCAAATTGTGATTATAATGTCTAGCAAACTCCTAAGGGTAGTTGGTTGCAAGAATGAACAAATTAACACTAATGAAGACATTAGTATACAACAATATAGTATAGCTATATTTACATTAAAGTCAATCATTGGTTTAGTTGTATGACACTATACTGACACAAATTGTTTATCTCACAGCTATCTGTAATATGAAACATGATGTTTGCCACATGCTATTAATCTGTTGATCAAGGCTGTTAAACTGCTGTATAGTTCAATGATTTTGAGCACCAATTTAGTATTAAGCTTATTGCTCATATATAATATCTTGAGAATGAAGCAAATCAGTCAAAGAACTTTATAATGACCTTCACAGCTAATTCTGTTTTCAGTATCTAATATTTTTAATGTGTTAACAGCTGACAAATCTCTATTGATTTTTAAAAGGTTATTTGAAGAGTATATTTTACCAGGACGTATACCACCAAGAACCATCAAGGCCCTCAAACAACGGATATTGCAGATGAAGTGGAACAAATCCCAACAGAAATGCTGTGCGGCTTGAAAAATGCTTGCGTGTAAATGGACATCATCTTTCGGATGTAATTTTGAACATTTTAGTTTTGAAAAATGAGTTATTTTTAGATGCTTTTTCATATACTTTAATGTGGTCGCAATAACTTTTGGAAATATTGAATATTTATTTTTTCACAGTCATTTCAAAATCGTCCGTTATTTTGCCCCACCCTGTACAAGGTGTAATTGTCAGATGTGAAATTTTGTTATCTGAAGGCAGGTGTGCCCTTTTCTAAATTTATTTTTTATGAAGGTTGCAGTTCATTACTATACAATTTTCTGCAATGGTTTCCAAATCTATTTACTATACTGAAAATATATGAACAAATAAATATTATTTCAAAAATTGATAATTTCTGGTTGGCTAATGAATTCTTTTATTAATTTATTAGTAGCTAAATGTAGCATGGACAGAAATAAGGCTGTAAATATAGGAAACACCTATAATATAGGTTCTATACTGTATATCACAATAAAGTAATCATACTGTTGTAAAACAACAATTCGCTGTGTCTTATTTTGTAATAAACACTACTCATGTGTATAGGCGACAATGTGCTATTATTAGATTTTATATGATGTGGTTTACACAGGTATATAGGTATTAATTTCATAATATCCAAAATACTACAAAAGAAGGTGCAAAGTAAATCATGTACAGTGCTAAAAATCACTGTTTATTACAGTGAAACCTGTCTATGGTGGAAAGTTTTTCCGGTCTTTTGAGATTCCACCATAGGCAGGTTTTTAGTACTGTATACGATATTATGCCATATCATATTATACTACCATACCATGTATACTATACTCTATATTGTATTACACTTCATCATATTACACTACAGTGCATATACATTATATACCGATTATATATTGTATTATATTATAATTATAGTAGGCCTTAAAAGTGTAAACAGTGAAACCTGTCTTAAGTGGAAGCCTGTTTATGGCAACTATTTTGTCATTCCGTAATTTAAAATCACGGCCTATTGACACCATTATCCATGTGTCAAATTACAGCTCTGATAAATGTGGAACCTGTGAGACATGAATAGAAAGTATACAATACAACTATTACCTGGGCATAGACATGACCTGTTTAAGGTGGAAAGTTTTGCAATCACTGTACACATGTTCTTAACTTAAAAATTCAAAGAACCTGTGGGTGGGTTTTGATGATCTCTGACCTTAAGGATATACCTTGACTTGTGGGTCAGAATTTATGTATTCAAAATTGCAAATTGGGAACTTGTGAAATATAATTCTGTACATGTACGTTTTTAAATTTTTTAAATGTACAATAACATGTATGTTAGTTTACATAATATACATACATAGACCATTATATTAGCACATATTAATTATTGCACAATATGTGAATTGGCCATTTTAAAATATTGTATATTCAGTTTAATTGCATGGACGTTGTAACTGCATGTTGATGTCTGCAGACATTTGTTTATTCTCTAAAAATATATAGAGAGTTTTGAACATATCCAATGTCAACACATATCCAATGTCAACTTCAATTACGTGTTCCAATATAGGAATCGATATCGAAACAACTTTCAAAATAACAACTTCACCCTACCGTTGAAAAAAAACTGGCTAAAGATAACACAGAATACAGAAAAATACAGCAAAATCTACTTTCTGTTGATGACAAAAAGTGCAGAAAACAGAGAAAAAAAAATTACAAAATTGAAAACCTTTTCTGTGGGGAAATTTTGTTTTCCAAAATTATGCAGGATTGTGGAGAACGGTTTTTGCAAAGTGAAATTTCCTGATGGTATATTACGCAAAACTATGTAGCATTATGCTGAAGAATGAACAGCTGTCTTTTGCTGTAAATTTAATGCAATATTATACAGGAAAATTTATTCCAAGTGCATGTTGCAGTAAAATTTATGCAAGACTATATGCAGTACAAGCAAAACATGTTTATGGTGGAACATTTGAATATTTTTGGACCAGTTACAGGCCTATGCATGCATACAACATCTCCATGCTGGAAAAACCTGTCTATGGTGGAAGGTTTTCACGATCCCTTTAGATTCCACCACAGACACGTTTTATTATAGGATACACAATAACAAGTATTGGTATTAAATAAAACTGGACTGAATTCAGTTGAATGCAAAATGTATGGAAATATACCCACAACAAACACAATTCATTGAGTAGAAGGTGGGTACAGTTGTTACAAGACTTGGTCTATGAGTTTAAGGGGGAATGTGCTATACTTTTCCACGATGCTAAAGATAAACATGACATGGGCGTGACCATAACTTTCCACTACAATGATTTATGTACCATACTGTATAGTACTAGGAAAGACACAAATAACCACATTATAGTATGTACTATTTTCGTTTAGTGTCACGTAAGATCATCGCAGTTTAATTTAGAGGTCCTGTTTCAAGAATAATGTAAATATATTGGCAAACATCTCTTACTATTGTAGTAGACATGTTTAATATATCTTTGGCTCATGCTGTGAAGCAAAATGCCAGTTCATCTTAGTATTGATTTTCAGTTTGTGTCAGTTTCTAGGACAAAGAAGACAAAAATGGTTCTTTTTTACAATATTCTTGAATGGTTTCCCAAACAGATGATTTGATTGTTTGGTATACAATATATTATTTTCCAGCCTGAAATAAAAATAAAATATTGTCCGATTTGTTTTACATTTTATAAATGAGAAAACTATAAGGGATTATAAAATTAGGATATGTTGATAGTTATTATATACTGTATAAGCTACACTGAAAACAATGTTAAATAATAGAAAATCTATAGGAATTTCCAATAATAATATTAAGAATTTCAGAAATATTAAGTTAAAGACTTTTACATAATATATACCTAAACTTTGAATCAGTTATTTAATATAATTCAGTTTAATTTGATATCAATTTATTGGACATTTTTTATTTTACAACCAAATGTAAACTTAATTACAAATGTAAAGTTATATAAATGAAATTTCATATATCAAATTACATAAAGCATGTAAAATCTAATTGAAAATTTATAAAATATAATTTTTGACACAATGTAAAGACAATGTAAAAATTGTAAAACTTCCGGCATGTCTACTCAATTTCCAGTTAAGCATATTTAGTGGGTCATCTTTGTAATTTTTTACAATATCATTATAATGTATTCAATTATACATGCATAACCACATATTAGAGCATACACTGACACCAATCTGCATAAATATTGAACAAAACTTTTTGCCATTATGTAAGTTTAAGCATCACAATTATTTTCAAATGTAAATTCATGTCGTTAGCTGACTGACATTCATTTTGAAAGGTATATTTATTTAGAAATCAAATCACTAATTATATCAGCAGTTCAACTCTATTATGTGTTTTTTTCCTCCTAACTTAGAAAATTATACATTACGATATTTAACCTTCTAAAAAAACATGTTAAACGCAATTTGAAACCCCAGTATGGTAAATGATTGAGCAATTTGATAAATTGAATTTTCTTATTTATTGCTTAAGCCTAGAATAGATTTTATTTTGGTTGAAGGAGACCATTCATGTTTTTTATGTTGACATTCAATACTTTCTGAGATGGTCATCGAATTTTGCCACTTGTAAATAAATGCGCAAGGAAAAGGGAAAAGCAAATGGATATTCAAGGATATTGAATGTAACCTAAGATCAAGTACAATCAGCAAACATCTATAAAATTATCCTTGAACCTACATTAATTCCCTAGTTAGAGATAATTGTGACATGGAGAACATATTGCGAAAGTTGCTTCCATTTTCCAGTGGCCATTTACACTTAGTACTAATTTTTGGGAAACACATTTAAATGTAATTAAATGCATGAAAATGTACGAATTGCGATTTACAAATTTCTATATTAAATGCTAATTTAGGTACATTTCAAATGTTTCGAAATTCATTATATTGCAATAAAGTATTTTACAGAAATTATTCGAAATTTAATCCATGTAAATTTCAAAATGTACGTACCCTATACTATACAGGGTGTCCAGAAAGTCTAGTCTTTTGCTAATATCTCGAAATTGAGGTGAATAATTGCAAATATAATGACGTTTCCATGGGTAATATCATTAGGGAGACATCCATTGGTGACATTTTTGACCTTGGAACATACCGTAAAAGTCATTACAGATTTATCTTTGCCAGTTTTGAAGATATGTGGGTTGTACAAATTAGAGATATTTAACCAACGTTATTTCGTACACATTGGTGAAAGCAGATTTGAATTCGGTATAAGAGCAGAGGAGTAATCTCAACAAATAATTTGTATTTGCCCCCAAGTTGACACTACACTGCTGACAACAGATGCTATGCAGTGAAGTACTACTGGACTGTTGCAGGAAGTTCCCTGTACAAGGGTTCGATGGAAAAATGCACTGGGGTCTTTCGGAAATTGTTCATACTTGTTGCGAAGATAGAAGGTTCCATCGAAGTTATAGGACTGGTTACTCGTTAAACAACAGGGTCACTGTGGCTTATGATGTCTTCATTGGAGTTGAATAGTTGCATGTCATTTAGAGCTTTTTCACGTGTTCAGCCCTAAAAATTTTAAAGAGACAACTAATCAATTCCGAAGCAGACATTGTTGTTACAGCGATCCAGTGGTTTATGAGCAACCAGTCCTATTGCTTGGATTGAACCTGCCATCTCCTCAAGAAGTATACGATCAATTCCTGAATGCCAACAGTGCATTTTTCTAACGAACCCTTGTACAGGGAACTTCCTTATATATTGTTTTAATTAACTACCCCAAACAAACTTATCAAAAGAGTGTATTTCAATTAATATGATTTTTTACATTGATATTATAAAATATGCCAAAATATTGCAGCTAGTTTGTCAGCATAAAACTTACATGTAACAAAATGCAAAATTTTATTGCGGTTACACACCTACAAAGCACTGCATATTATAACAGTTCAATTGCTCCAATACAAGTTAAATAAGTTTGACTTTCTATGATTTTCATTGATGTATTCACTCGTATGCAAATTCACTATACCAGCTATAACACCAAAGTACTGGATAAATTTTAATAGCAATGACAATCAATAATCGACTGAAGAAACAATACTTGAATCTATATAATCCAAGTTTCTTTTTTATACTGGAATAATAAGATCAAAATGTTGCTATACACACACACAAAGAAAATACCAAACTTGTGGATTATTTACATTCAGTACAATTTCAAACATTGCTTGATACAATATAAATAAATTGACTTGAAAATAAAAGTGAAAAAATTATTCGGGCTAATTAGTTTAGTTATATGTGGATGATATGAAATTAAAGCATAATGAGACGAATTGGCAACATTTGCTGAGCGAAAAGTTACGTATTTACAGACTTTTATACGACTATAACTACTAGTGCAGATATATATGTAAGAAAACACAAAACAATCGATTTTAGTTAGCTGTGAAACCATCATTTACAGATTGGAATTCAATTGTCCAATATTGATTGATTTAACCATTGCCAAGGTATATAATTTAATCTCATTATTAAATTAAAACTTACAAAACAAAAATTACTTATTAAAAGGCAAGTGTTTCAGATGTTGCACCGATATTCCAATTAAAATTAAATGAACACAACTTTTAAACAAAATCAAGTAACTGGAAAATTTAAATATTACAATGGGAAATATTAATCATGATTGGTTCGAAAATAATAATGTTACATATGAGATATGATTATAAAGCACATCATTGTTTCATTTGCCTTCATTGTGTATTCTTATTCTTCCAAAATTTTGTTTAAACCGAAACAAACAAACAAAAATACAAACAAACAAACAAACAAACAAACAAACAAACAAACAAACAGACAAACAAACATACAAATAGGTTCTGCTGAAAATATTGCAAAAAGACAACATTAATTAAATTTTAAAAAATAATGTTTTAAGCCTAAATTTAAAAAAAAAGCAACACAAATAGATTATCTGGAAATTCTATTATTCCAATATTACAATGTGAAATATGAATCAAAGTTGCTTTAAAAATAATGTTGTTTACATGTGTGAGACAAAGAATAATGTTTCATTTTCATTCTTCCAAAATAGCATTCTAAGCATAAGTTTCATAAATTAAAAAAAAAAAACAAATTTACATAATAATTAAATAAATGATTATTTGTCCATAGCAATAAAGATAAATTGACATTAATTTGTGATAAACTGGTTAAAAAATCATACTGCAGTTTTTTAATAGCCTACACATAACAATGTTAAAAAATCAGAAAATTCCTTAACAGATATGAAATAATCTTGTATCAATCAGAATATTGGAAATCGAATACCCACAATATACATATCCCAATGAAATGATGAAACGAATCATGAAACTCTGAACATAATATATGTATATGTAGATAAGCATCGATATTTATTTTTTACCGCAATAAATCGATGCTTTTCGACGAATTATCAAATATCGATGTTACTAAATCGATTTTTCTAAATCTATATCGATTATCTTGCGAGACATATTACAAATAATTCGCGCATGCGCATGCATTCAGTCCAAATTATATAACAAATTAAATTAGTTCAGAAAACCACTTCACCAAATTTAGAATAGTTTGATGAAAAATCAGAAATTTAACTAATAAGACCCGCAAAATGAAAATTCCAATGCAATTTGTTATTTATTTTACTTTATTGAGTTATCAGGGTCCATTGTAAATAACTTCAGCTTCAATATTCTGCTTAAAATATACTCAAAAACCAACTTTAATACAATTCCCTTCACTTCCTCAAATATTAATATTTATATAACATAAGCAAACTATTTTACATTTTATTATTAATGCAATCTTCTAAATTGCAGCTTCATTAATCAGTCGTTTTATTATGTATTTTATTGTGCTTTCAAAAATTACCAATAATATTATTGAACTAATCTCCCGTTTTTGAAATTCAGCAAAAAAATGTTACCTTTTCATACGAGTTAAAATTGTCATTTACAGGGTTGTGCAAAATTGTGATCACATCTGTTATATCTCTTTAAACATGTGCAATATACCGAATATGATTACATACAGATATGAAATCTATAATAGTTCATCCATTTACGTGCCATTTGTGACCTTGAATGTCGTATTCAAGGTTATATTATTTTTATTTTGAAAACAACAAGATATAGGATGTTAGTTCCTATTGCGAAGTTGTAGCCCATCCCTTATTTAGTACATTCCAAGTTGGATTACAACTTCAGATGAGTTCGTACTACATTTTTAAAACAAGTAAGTTGGAGCTCGTAGTATGAATAGGAATATAGCTTTGAATTTGGTTTGTTTCTAACACGATATATTTCTAATCGGGTTAATTAATCATATTGCACATATATTTCAGAAGATAAAACGAATGCAACCAGACTTTGTACAACCCTAAAGTAAATTGATTTTGTAAATGTTTTGGTTAAAACCATATTTGATAGCCATGTACGTAATTATTATACGTAAATGAAACTTGCTACTTAGTACATTCATTATATTCACCACATCTAGACATTTCTTTATATAATTCTCTAACTCCCTGTTAAATTCCTGAGAATTCCACGACCATGTTGATATTCTCTTCTAACTTAAGTTAAGTAGACTGAATTCAGTCTACTTTTTTTTTTTTGAATTTCTTAGGGAATTTACAAGGAATTCGCTAGATTTGGGAATCATTCTTTGAACAATTTAATATCATTCCAAAGAATTTCAAGGATTTATGGGAAAATATTAAATCTTTCCAGTTAGTTAAAAAAGAAGTGATAATTCATCAAGGGACATGAGGACCAGTCTGGTACACCCTAAGGTGTACCAAACATTGTACCATGAATGTCTATCATTCGATGAACTTATTTGAATGGAAAGCAATCCTTGCCATTAAGAACTGCAACATAAATAATAAACAAAAAACAATAAATCAACCAATCAAACAACCTGTCTAACACACCAAATACGCCTACTCCACCATGAGGAAGACAATCATTTAGGCTCAATGTTGTGTTGGGGGGAAACAGGTGAAACTGGATCATCAATGTGGATGCAGTTTTCTTCCTTGTAAACTGTATACTGGCAGTTGACTATGAAATAAGTACACTATTTACAGAGGTTCTCTACAGCAGCTCAGATGCCATTCTGAAACGAGAAGACATATAGGGTATTCTATAAGAGTAATATCAAATGTATTACTAATTACTGCAAAATAGATACAGTAGTTGACCCTTAATCAGAAACCCTTAGGGTAGAAGCGTAGAAGTTACAGATTTTAGCTTTTGGCATGGATTTTCAATGTACCTATGTATATTACAGGGTGATTCAGATCAGAGGAAACAATGGAAATGTGGTACATAATGAGAAATACATCAAAAACAGATGTATTGACAACGATTGTCAAGGTAAGCAGGGTTTTGAATAACATTTAGCCCTCACAGTTTAGGTTACAAAAAACCGCAATAGTACATTATTCTAGTCCATACAGCCGTTTTTGGTTTATTTCTCATTATGCACCGCACTTCCATTGTGTTCTCTGATCTGAATCACCCTGTATATTGGCAAATGGCTTCTGTAGAATTTGCAAAGTTGCATAGGAGATATAGATAATTGTATACTTGTAACTTTTTTGAGTATGTCAGTCTTTAGAACTATTAATACTTTAGCTAACTTCCTGTGAATACTATATTTGCACATACTAACAGACGGCCATCAGACTTGTGCAGATCTTGCAAATTGCATGAATATATGCATCGCCAGTTCTATTTTCTGCACAAGTTACCAAGCATGAGAGATGAGTGCATACATTTTAATATAATTCACACTAAAAAGTTCTGATTGCATTCCCTTCCCACAAGCGGCCATTGTTTTACTTGAATTGTGAATTACTATAAGGAAGAAACATTGCAGTAGTATATTCAGCATCAGATTATAAAAATGTTTGTCTTAACTCTTAGTGTGGAAGAATTTGAAAATATATTGCACCAGAGTGAGCATAAACCAAAACTCCAGCATTGCTTAACAATTTAGAGGGTGCATACGTATATAAACTGAGCTGAAACTTAAAGGATAGGTAGTTTAGACAACAGGGTCTAATGGTCCTGTTCTGAACGTAGGTTCATGTAATAAAGCATACAAATGTTGTACAAAAGAACGTGAAGCATTTGCATTCACTGTTGCTATGGCATTACGTAGTCCGAAATACATGACATAAGCAATTCAAAATGTCCGTCATGTGTAACAAATGCTATTTTTGCTATGTGCTGTTGTTTGAATCTGGATAGGTATATTTTTAAGTAAATCAAGAAAACCCTGCTCGCATTTAGAAGAAGTTATCATTCTTTACTAGTTTCGGCCCTAATTAGCCATCTTCAGAAACAGCTACAATCAAGGAAACAACAAAAGCAACTACAAATCCAACAGCCAAAAAACAACCCTGCTTAAGTCACCCCAATTTCAAAGTCAAACCTCTGTAGACTTTTGTGTTAAAAAGCCCCGGTCAAAACGTCATTGCAAATTCAAAGTCCCACCATATAACATACAATAATTTGAATTAAATATTATTTTAAACAAATTGGACATTGACTGAGGTTCATGCTAGTGTGAATTCTTCACAGTCAAATTTCCTTGGTTGATGTTCTCAAATTTTCTTCCATGGTATATCTTTTCACATGTTTTTAAAGTACATGCATAAGCGTTGTAATATTACTGAACAGTATAGTGGTTGACCATTGGCTCTGTAGATCATCAAGATGGCTGCCACATGCCATATAATCCTTACAGAATATTAATATACAGCTACAAAATGTTGCCTGCGGAATGCCAACATTATTTTGCACCAATGATCTTAGTTGTACGTAAGTTTCCATTTCAAATTTCTAGTCAATATACAACTTTAAAGGTGATCTGAAGAGGTTTTGTAAGGTACCTTGAAACTTAAACTACATGAAGAAAAGTCATCAAAACAGCAAGTGGTGCAACAAAATTTCTGTGGAAATTAGTAAAAAAAAGTTATTAGACGTCAAAGTTTGATCGTAGGTT